>JACEGR010000405.1:0-273130 GCA_014170235.1 Listronotus bonariensis
CCATATGACGCCAACTTACGTAGACACACTGTATGTGGTGCTCACGGAAACCTTAGGAAGTGATTATTTACCAAGATAAAATGTAAATGTATTTTTTTAAATCTAATGAAGTATTACCGCTGCGACAAACTGTTAAATACAGAAAGGACATTATTTTAAAAAAATATATAAAAAAAATAAAATAAATAATATCTTTAAAAATGGTGTTGATATAAAAATCTAGAAAATGGTCTTCTATAACATATATAATTAAAAAACACATTCATTTTTTTGAAGAATATTGGTTTTTACAAAGTTTTTGTAAAAAATAGGACTTTTCTATTATACCCTATAGAATACAAATAAGAAAAACTGGTAATAACCGCATTTTGTTTAACAGTTATAACCACGGACGTATATAAGTACAGGGTGTCCCAACTTTATTTATACACGAAATAACTTTGTCCCTCTACAAGATACAAAAATAAAAATAAAATGAAAAGTGTTAATTCGGATAAACTTTTTTATTGACAGTACTAGTTAATCTACCAGGTGTATTAAATTCTACATTAAAAGTAATAATAAAAGTATAGCCTAGTAGAAATGGTAGAACTTAGTAAACATGTTAGCAATTTAACAAAAATGTAAAAGATGTTACGTTAGTAATTGCGTTAGAGATATTGCACGTTGTGGTGAAGGGTAATAAAATCACCACAACTAACCAAAACCTATCATAGAATTAAACCCAAAATATTTTTACACCGATCATTTTGAGTTATAATATGCATACCAATCATCCCAATTTAAATTAATTTAACATGCAATTTATTGGCGGCAACAAAATCGATAACTAGGTGAAAATAATTTCACTTGTTGGTTTCTAAAGAAATTAATTTGTTTTCCTAAAAAAGTTGACAGATTATTCTAATAACCATAAGAAATTTGCTCTAGATATAGATTTTAAATAGCATTAATTAGAAAAAAGTAATTTATGTATAATCAATGATTTGTTAAGTGAAATTGAATTTATTAGTGCATTGTATAGCAGATAGTATCTGTAAGTTTTAAGCATCATTCTTTGTAATAATTAGATCAATATTTTATACAGGGTTCTCATTAGGTATGTCTATTAAATAAAAATACATTTTTTCCAAATAATTTTAGACCAAAAGTTCATATAAACATCAGCCCGCAAGTTGCTTGTTCTTAAAATAAGGAATGTTATTTTCTTCCCCAATATTGTTGTAACATGGCAATTAAGAAACTAATTAAGTAAAAACCTTTGGTAAATTTATTTTGCCCAGTAATGTCTTGAAAGGCATGTAAACAAAGAAATCTGACAATGAAATATGTCCGATATCCATAAAGTGAAGCGATTTTGGAGAAAAATAACTTTTTGTCTAAATAGGATTGTATTTATTAATTATTTTGGTCGCTTTGGCATAAGGTCCTTCTTATTTTATGTATTCTCTACCTCTAATTACACAGTCCCACAAACACAAGAAAGTTTATACACAGCTGTATTTCCATGTGTTTTTCGACGCTGAATCCATATCCGAGCTCAAAAATGGCCCTATACGTCTGGAATGGACCCAAGGGGCCTTTATAACCCAAAAATACCGTTTCCGGGATAGGGTGGGTTCGAGGGTGCATTTAAAACCCAAAGCCAGATTTGTGCTCGGCAAATCTATAGTTAACAAAAATTTTCTGCTTGATTCGGAAAAATTACCCCTTAGGGGCCGGAAAATCGTGTTTCAGACGTAACAATCACAAAAGTAATATTCATGATTTGAATTAACGAACCTTACACTATGCGTAAAAAGTTTATGGCTTGTTGAACTTTGAATCAGTTTGGGATCGGGAAAATGACTCCTTAAGGGCCGGAAAATAGTTGTTTTGGCTTAGCAATCACAACAGTAAAATTTTTATGTACCCAATGCCGGATTTGTGCTCGGTAGGTCTACAGTTAAAGGAAATTTCCTGCTTGAGCCGAAAAAATTACCGCTTAGGGGCCAAAATATCGTGTTTCAGACATAACATATACAACAGCATTATTCATGATTTGAATTAGCAATCACAACAGGAACTCAAACGGTCAAAGAAAATATTAGTCACCTGTATCAAAAATGCATACATAAAATAAAAATAAAAAATCGTTTCTTTCTGTATAATTCTGACTTACTGAATAGCCGTTGCCTATCCCTACTGGTAATATTGTCATTAAAATTTCGGGAGGTCACCGGTGATATTTTGGATTTTTAGGACTTCCCGAAGTGACATCACTGGAGGATATTAAAAAGCACAATATTATTATATTACTTTACTTTAAATACTTTTTTGAGAAACATAGATAGAAGATAGGAATATATGTTTTCTGGTAAAAAATGCATATTTTTAAGAAAAAAATTAGGTTTTTGGGAAGCATCGTAATACTTTTACATTTTGAATAGGCCATACATAATTTGATCAAAGTGGCGTTCCAGTGACGCAAGTAGAGCGCTCCCGAGTAGCTCAGGAGCATTACGTTCTACTTTATGGCGTTCCAGTAACGGAAAGTGTTATGCACCTGAACTACTCCGTTTTTCTTTCCCCTTGCCCCTCATGTACCAGCCCCTCTTTTGGTTTTTGTGCTTCAAACGTATTTTTATGGTTAAGGATGGATTTTTTAAAATTATTTGTTTAAAATGGAATTAGATATTAAAAATAGATTGTTACTATTATAAAGCCAGGAAAGGTTAAAAAAAAAAACTTTTTTTTAAAGTTATCTCTCTTTTCTTGTCTAAGGATGCGTTCCAGTGACTAACTTTTTATGGCAGATCAAGAGCTTCAAGCCCTGGAGCGTGACGCACAAAAATTTTGTCACTGGAAAGCTACCCAGAGCTATAGGTTTTTGGGAAACCCAGTTCTTGCATCGCTTGGTCTAATGCCTTTTTAAAGTCCATAAACAGCTGATGTAATTCTCTGTCATATTCCAAACTTCTCTCCATTACTTGTTTAATGGAAAATATCTGGTCTATAGTTGATCTGCCCTTTCTAAAGCCGCCTTGGTAGTCTCCCAACATTTCCTCTGTATATTGTTTTCTTATTGTTGTATTCTTTCAAACAAAGTGTTGAAAAACACTTTATAACATGTATTTAGTAGGGTTATTTCATGATATTTAGCACATCTCATTTTGTTGCCTTTTATATAAAAATGGGAATTATCACTCCTTCCTTCGATTCTTCTGGTATCTGTACCTTTTGCCATATGTTTGTGATTAGCGGATTAAGCATATTGATGACAACAGTAATAGTTAAAATGTCATATGGGTTAAATTGCATTAAAAGTTTCCAAACGCCACAAAATATGTGCTGTATGTATTTTTATAATAATACCCAAATTCTTTCGTATTACTGCACATGTAGATCTGGGGTGTTGTAAGGGTTTTTTTTTAATTTTATCTTTTAGACATCCCACGAAGGTCTATACCTAAATACCAGAGTACCGTGGGTGTCGGGTTATTAGATGTTTAACCCATCGTTCCCCCTGTTCCGTCAACGTTGTCCAAGCACTGAAACATGCAGTTGCATTTCACAGCACCTTTAGACAACGCGGTAGTGTCACCACGGTCGTTATTTTTAAATAACTACTACCTAAAATATGTCTCCCCGCTGGGAATCGAACCGCCGACCTCTGGCTTCGAAGATCAAAGCTCTGTCCACTAGGCCACGGGGAGACACGGGGTATGTGAAAAATAGAGGTCAAGTAGTTATTGGGTTATGCCAGACACAGAATATCAAATTTCCAGCACTAGTGCTCTAATAATGTTATTTTTTTATAAGTTATTTAGTCATAAATCTTGTGTGAGTAAATATAACTATGATTCTTTGCGATTTATTAAAAAGCATTTTTTTATTTTATTCTAAATATTCTGTACATATGTGTCTCTAATCCAATTTTTAAATCACCCTGTAGTTACTTTAATCCAATAGTAACATAAAAAGATATTTTATTATATATTTAATGTTGAAGCCGTTTCAAAAAGGTCAAAATGAATAGTTCGTTGAAAGAAACATTTGTTTTAATTTTAATTTGGCACATCTTCTAGAAATAGTTCAAAAACCTTGAATATTAAAACTTGTGAAAAAGTCAAAAGTGCAAGATAAAAAAATACCACTGTTTTGGCATTCATACAAGGGTTTAAACAAACATTTAATATATTTGTGTATATACTTTGGGGTTAGCTAACTTTAAAACCTAATTTTACCTTTTTAGAATATGTTTTTTACCAAAACACATCTATCTTCTCTCTACGTTTTTCACAAAAGTATTTAAAGTAAAGTCATATAATGTACTTTTTAATATCCTCCAGTGACGTCACTTTAGGCAGTCCTAAATATCACTGGTGACCCAAGAAATCTTTATGGAAATGTAGGACAAGTAGGAAAAGTAGGAATGGAACTCTTAATATACTACAATAATAAAGTATTTTACCGATGCCGGTTCAAATTAAAATTTTTAGTCTGCTCCATACATTTTCAATTAAATTAAGGTTGGGAACTTGCAGACATGTTGTGTCAATGACGCTAGGATAATACAAGCCTACAAAAAAATAGAGAAGACTCAGAGGGTGTGCCCCACTAATTGGTATTTTGGGGTGCTAAAACGATATATGATAATAAAAATAGGTTTTATCCGTTAAATTTTCCCCCACCACCTCTCCAGGGGTAAAATGTAACTTATTATAACAAATTTAATTTCATATTCATTCGTACGTAATTGGGTTTACTTTAACTGACCTCTTGGTCACCTTCTAGACCTCCCCAAAACCTCCTCAGTGGTTGTAACAACGAAATTACTATCTAGCCATTTGCTTTCTTCACTGCAACCGTATAATTTTCAAATTTGGGGACGTTATATTGTATTACCGGATGCCAATTTAAAATAAAATTGCACCTGTGTATTACTTCCGGTTTAGCCGGAAATGATATAAACTTTGATATTTTAAATGGAACACCCTGCATTTATTAAGGATTTAAATTCAACAAGTCATTTCTAAAAAAACTTTATTATATCCTAACTTTTTTGGTTTTGGAGAAAATTTCCAACCGACAGCACAATATGCAGTTTTATGGGAAAAGAAATGAACATTATAACAATTTAAAATGCCTAAAATAGTTCCTTTAGAACACTACTTTCTGTTTAACCGAAAGTTCTGTCAAAATTGAACTTTTAAGTATGATATCCCTGGTAATTTTAATGAAACACCATATAATTTCTAAATTATTTAAGTTATTTCTCATATAAAACCTATAATATACCCATAACCTATTTTTTTTAGTTTTAGAGAAAACGAAGTTTGAAAGGTCCGATCGACCTCACAACAAACAGTTTCATGGATATTGTGTCGTCGTCTGAACTGTAGTAATTTCGTTGTTACATTTGACTCCCTGGGGAGATCATGGGGCGGTCTAGAAGGTGACCAGAAGGTCAAAATTATTTTTATTCGTCACGATCAGTTTAAGTGCACCCAATTACGTAGCCGTGCATAGGACCAATGCATAAAACAGTGCTATATTTTTCTGCCTTATGACCTGGATCATTATCTTGGTAAATTTTAAAATGATCTTTTCATTTAAAAATTATCGACCGATTTTGCCTTTAAATATTCATATACTCACAATATACAAAATATTTTGGTCCCTTTCATCCCATTAAATTTTAATGAGCTAGTATGACAAAAAAATGACGTCAAAAAGACGTCTCTTCACCGGCGTCAAAAACACGTCAGTAAAATGACGTCATAATTTTGGTCTGATGACGTCTTATGACCAAAAATAACTAAAAACTACGTCATAATGACGTCAGCTTGCTGCTTGGGTAGTTTGGGGCCAAAGGCTGTTTCGTGGCCTATATCGTATCTATAAAGTTTCAAAGCGTATTTCTTTGGATTTTGATCCGAATTTTAAACTTGCTTATGTGTCGAAAGTGACGGGAATTTGTTAAAAATAATTTAATTGTTCATAAGGCTCTAGCTCCTAAACTAAAAAAATGAAAACACTAAAAAAATTGTTACTTAAAATGAAATTTACAAAATGGCGTTTTATAAGCATTAATCTGATTGTTAGAACCAGAGATAATATGGCAAAATTAGCAAAATATGCAAAAGTTACGGCATTTAGGCAAATTCTCTAACTATAACTCGGCTTGATTTTGAGTAAACTAACTCTGTGATAGCAAGGTCAAATTACCGGCTTTAAAACTATGCCTAATTTTTAATGAAAATATTATTTATTACAAAGTTATTATTAATAAACGGATACTTTTTAATAAAAAAGGCTATAAATTTGTTTATACGGTTTTTAGCTACTAAAAGTTAACAAGCAAGTAAAATATTCAAATTGTTCGATTTAAGACAAATAATTTGGTGTATAATATGTATAATTTAAATATATTTTTTAATATGATTAATCAGTTTTAAAGTGCGCGTGTTGTTACGCGCGGAACGGTGCTGAAACTGTATACCTATAGTAAGATGAGTGTACGTAGGGCCATGAACTAAAATATTTTTGACAATACGATTTTATTTATCAATAAAATTAATACATACTTATTTTATTTACCTCATTTATTTCGTACATATGTTCTTCTTTGTTTATTTAATTTTTTGCAAATATTGTACATGACTCGTGTCGAAATTAATATTTACACTCATGGTATTGTCGCACTCGGATATTGTGTCGTACTACAGCATTTTCACTCGTGTACAAATATATCACTTTCGACACTTGTTATGTATTATACTATTGTATAAATGCTAAATAACCGCATGCATGAATATATTTATTAACAATTAGCAAGTACTATCTTAAATATTGGAAACATTTTTAAAAACGCGGAAAATAAAAAATTTACATTTTACAAAACTAATAATAAATATTTAAGTAACGAATAAATGTTTACTAAAAACCAATAGTTGCAGCTACTGACTAAATAAGTACAGTAATATAAAAAATGCGCGACAACCCAAAAGTATTTTCATATTGTACTTACATCATTATAAATATTAATGTTCAATCAAATAAGAAATAAATAAGAAAATATGTAGGAAATAAATTGGGTCAATAAAATAAGTATAAATTAATTTTAGTAACAAATAAAATCGTATTTTTAAAAATATTGTAATTTATGGCCTTACGTATACTTATAGGTACTTAAATTATATTCTGTTTAAGCCGTTCGGCGCGTAACGACACACACACTTTTAAACTGATTTATCATATTATAAAATATATTTAAATTATACCTATTAGACACCTAATTCTTTGTCTTGAATCGAACAATTTAAATATGTAACTTGCTTTGCTATAATGTAAACTTTTAGTAGCTAAAAAACCGTATAAACAAATTATATTCTTTTATTTTGAATGAAAAATATCCGTTTATATTTGTATTAACTTTGCTATACATAATATTCTAATTAAAAGTTAAGCTTAGTTTTGAAGCTGGTAATTTTCTCCTCAATTTAAGCTATTACAAAGTTACTGTACGCAAAATCAAGCCAAGTTATAAGTGAAAATTCGCCAAAATGTCGTAAATTTTGCAAATATTGCAATGTTTTTTCACTAATTTTGCCATATCTCCAGTTCTAAGTATAAAATCGATGCTTATGAAACTTTATTTTGTAGATGTTTTTCAAGGAGCAAATCTTTATTTGAAAAACAGTTTGGGAGCTAGAGCCTTATAAACAATTAAATTGTTTATAACAAATGCCCGCCACTTTCGACACAAAAGCAAGTTTAAAATTTGAATTTAGCGGGTTAAAATCCATGAGAATACACTCTGAAACATCGTGGACACTGATCGGCTCACGAAAAAGCCTTGGCCCTCAGACTATAATAATGTGTTAAATATACAGGGTGATTCAAAAATGTTCATATAAAAACATATGTCCTTAACGTCTTAGTTTTTGAACTAGGGTGTATTATATTATTTTTTTTTAATTTTTAACACCCCGCAGTTACTGGACACCCTGTATGTATGTAGGTAATTTGATTGAAATTAATTAAAATTTTGATGTCTATTGGTGCCCAAACGGTGAGGTTTATCGACTTTAATAAAGAGTACCTTGTTTTTTAAGTTTTTGATTGTTTATAAAATGGCGCCCCTAGATTTGCGATATCTGTCAAAATAAAAACGTTATGATGTAAATAAATTTTAAGTTTTAGGTTAAATGCCTTCTGGTGGATTTAAAAAAAAGTACTTTTGTCTTAAAAATTTAGGATCTGCAAAGCTCGATTTGTGTGCCAAACATCAACTGGATTGGTTAAAAAATAAATTCAGTATGGCGAAAAACCAAAATAAAAATTGAGCTTTCACGGCTTGTAACTCCAAAACGATTGACATTTTGAAAAAATGTATATGAAGCTCTACCTTATTTTGTCAAGTGGAATCACACCCTTAAGTTTCGTAATCGATTTTTGAATCACCCTGTATAATAATATTACAACTCAATTAATAATAACAGACCTATTTAAATGCAATAGGACTGATATAATTTTTGTCCCGATATCCCTATTTTTGCTGCCAGCCCAAATACATTTCTGTCTCAGCTTGACCAACATAGTTTTTGTTATTTTTCAAAACAAAATCAATTTTTATGATATTTTTATTTTAAAAATATTTGAATTTATAAATTTAAATTGAATATACAAGGTGTCCCGCGTACTTTTCGAGAAATCGATTGCAGCAGTTTCCGGTGGGACACCCTGTATAGTTACATTTGTGCTTTAAACCGTAAATTTTTAAAAATATTTAAGTGTATTAGCATAGAGTAAGAAAATTATAATTAGCATAGAGTAAGGAAAGGTACGTTACTTTATGGTATTAGTTTTACTTTAACTTACTGTATGTTAAACAGCATACCAGCATTTTTTTAAAATGAGTACTAGGTACCGTGGATATCTAGACGTTCAGCTCAGTTTATCTTTGGAAAAAACCACGAAGGCTAAAAGCCTAAATACTAACGTACCGTGGATGTCTTAAGCGAGGTAAGAGGAAGTTTGTTGACACGGGACTTAAATACTTGAAGCTTTGGGGGAAAGACAAGACCTCCGCGGGCAGCAGGTTCCACATTCTAGAAACTTTAGGGTTAAAAGAACGAACAAAGTGGAAAGTTCGGGGCCGTATAAGGATGCATACGCGCAGCACCAAGAGTTTCTCTGGTAGGAACCGTAAGTGGAGGAACTATTTTGGACAATTCTTCAGAGCAGAACCCATGGAAGTACCTATAAAAAGAGATAAATCTCCCACAGCCCGACGATGGGCAAGAGAGGAAAGCCTTTCTGTAAGTGAGGGATCCTTAATGAGACGAATAGCTCTTCTTTGGATGGAATCAAGAATGCTTAGTGTTGTGGGGGACGCCATGCCCCAGATATGAGAACAATATTCCAAGGGAGGTCGGATTTGGGACACATAAAAGTGTATAAATTAGAAGGGAAAAATACTTTTTGGCTTGAAAGAGAAATCCAAGCTTTTGAAGCTGCCGTGACTATAGATACAATGTCTTTTAGCCAGTTAAGGTTACTTTCAAATGTGGCGCCCACAAGATTGAAGGTGTTTTTGCTCTGTAAAACTTGGCTGGTTAAAAGTAGAGGATGAGTATTTCATGACTCTTTTCGCGACAAGGAACATGACTTTGTTTTGGATGCATCAAAATGGACGAGATTTTTGGCGCCCCAATCCAATATTAAATTAGGATCCTGCGAAAGAGATATCTGCATCGCTCTGCGTTTGTCTTCCAAATCAGGTTTAGTGATGGGTTAAGGAACCTGAAAACTGGAGTGAAGGGTACTATCGTCGGCGAAACTATGAATGGAATTAGTTGTGGACACGAGGTATTTTTCAAATGGCGAGAAATAGATGGGCGTGCCATGGGAACTGTGTAGTGACAGTGAAGGTTATACGTAACACCCCTAGCACTTCCTGGTTTGACAGCTGTCAATTTATACATTCCATCGATTTGTAAAATAATTTGTTATTATTATTATTTTTTTATTTTAGGGAGTTGCTGATTATCCAGATTTTCCGGCGACGAAGCCCTGGACAGCATAGTCCGGAAAGTGGAGAGCTAGCGAATTGGACCTAAGATGACCAGAGCCAAGAACAAAATATAGAATAGAATAGGAATTCTTGTGCATTAAAATAAAGGTTTTTGTGTTAACATATAGCATATTAACTATATGCCACTTTTGTTTATTATAATGAAAGTATTTTTTTTTATTTAAGTTTAATGTTTTTAAGTTAAATTCCATTATTTATTAAAATATTGTTTTTCTTTGGAATAAGAAATTCTTAATTTGTAAATAATAAATAACCTAACCTAACAGAATCATAACTAATCGTTGAATCATATTTAGGCTGTTAATGGTATAATAAATAAATATCAACTAGATTTAAAAACAATGGGATCATAAAACACACATAAATTAACGATTAAATTGTTTCTTACTAGATTGTAAATCATTTTAATATTAAAAATATTTTATAAGTAGGAACAGTTTCAATGCTGTTTTTTATAATATGTATCTAAGTATTTTTTTTTATTTAAGTTTAATGTTTTTTAAGTTAAATTCCATTATTTATTAAAATATTGTTTTTTTTTTTGGAATAAGAAATTCTTAATTTGTAAATAATAAATAACCTAACCTAACAGAATCATAACTAATCGTTGAATCATATTTAGGCTGTTAATGGTATAATAAATAAATATCAACTAGATTTAAAAACAATGGGATCTTAAAACACACATAAATTAACGATTAAATTGTTTCTTACTAGATTGTAAATCATTTTAATATTAAAAATATTTTATAAGTAGGAACAGTTTCAATGCTGTTTTTATAATATGTATCTAAGGTTTTTTAGACTGCCTAATGGTATAACTGTTTAATTATTGTTGATCGCCCTATTTGGTGTGCCTATTAATTTTTAAAATATTTGTATCTTGGCTAGCCTAATATTAATTGAAAAGGACTACATCGATATTTCCCAATAAGAAACAAAAAAAAACTAAATAAAAATTACTGGCATATTTACCACCTAAAAAACGCTACGTATATTTATTAAGGTAGTACTACCGGTGTAAGAATTAATGTTTAGAAAATTATGAAACTTAGCATCCTGGTACTTTATAATAAGGATATCAACCACTTAAATTTTCAAAGGTCTACAGGCAACTGAAAAAAGTTAAAAATATTATAAAATAATTGCTTTTAGCATTGATCATTATGGGAAATCGCAGATTTTATATTACTTCACAAAAACTGATGTTTAGATTTCAATGAAAGTGGTATCAACAATTTTAAACATTTTGGCTTTTTAAAATCTGACCTTCAGAGCTTGTAATGGGAGTAATTAATAAATAATTGAAAAAAACGTATGCTATGTGACTGACATGTGGCAATGCCGCCGAAAGGTTATGATGCGCTCAAAAAGTTTATCGATCCCCCACAACCCTAAGCATTCTTAATTCTATTCAAAGAAGAGCTATTTGTCTTATTAATGATCCTTCACTTACAGAAAGGCTTCCCCTCTCTTGCACATCGTCAGGCTGTGGGGGATTTATCGCTTTTTTATAGGTACTTCCATGGCTTCTGCTCTGAAGAATTGTCCAGTATAGTTCCTCCACTTACGGTTCCCAACAGAGAAACTCGTGGTTTCGCGCGTATGCATTCCTATACGGTCGAATTGGACAGGCCCCGAACTTCCCATTTCGTTCGTTCTTTTATTCCTAGAGTTTCTAGACTGTGGAACCTACTGCCAGCGGAGGTCTTTCCTTCCCCCAAATATTCAAGTATTTAAGTCCCGTGTCAACAAACTCCCTCTGACCTCGCTTAAGACACCCACGGTACGTTAGTATTTAGGCTTTTAGCCTTCGTGGTTTGTCCAAAGATAAAAAAATCGAAAACGGTATATGGGGACATAAAATTGATGCAAGTCCAATACGTTTTTCGGTTACAAGATCCAATAAGTGATAATAAAATCCGCCATATTTAGAAAACATGTTTTTTCCGAGTGTTTTTAATTAAACAATTCGACGAACATAATCCAATGTATCAATATTTAAGTTAATTGACAGGTTAGGTAACAAAACTTTCCATGTTTATCTTTAAATTTATGTGCTACTTGAACTTGTTTTACAAATTTGTTATATTTTTTTCAGTTTGGTATATATGATATGAGTGGTTTAGAGATTTTTCTAGTAAATGAACATTGCCAAATATAAATACCATGGTAGTCAAATTACCTTGAGCACTCATTTGAGTCTTGTGGTATCGGTAGAACTACCTTAGGAAAAATTTTAGTGCCAAGTTACGTCAAACTTATCCAGTTAAATGGCATCTTTTCCCAAATTAATAGAGGAGAATAGATAAAATGTAGGATGTTTTTAAAGATCTTTTTAGTAGTGTCCGACCAAAATTTCGGTTTTTGCCAGTTTCGGTCCAAAAATCAAGTTTTGCCGGCAGTTTCGGTTTCGGCCAAAATTTGCCAACTGAAACCGAAATTTATTTTGAAAGTTGTTGTGCACTTGCACAATGGTACAACACCTTGTTTCTCGCGACAACGCTATACTAATTTAAAAAATTATATTAAATTTAAAATTAAATTTTTTGAATATATAATATATAATATTCTGCTTTCCTATGCTATCCACCACGACTCTCTCCCCAGACCGGTTTCGCCTGCCTTACAGAAACTCATCAGTGAGGCTGTATCGAGTCGTGGTGAATAGCATAGAAAACAAGCGTCTACTTATGAGACAAGTTTTATTGTCTAGCGGTAGAATATTAAATCATGCCGTTGATGCCCTTCTTAAAACCCCTTTTGTAAATACGAGCATCAATTGTAGCGGGGTGGCTATATATGTTATGAAGCACAAGGAAAAAATTCCCCACTGCCTTGGTGTATTATACAAAGTATTCTACTCCCGGTTGTAACGGTTTATTTTTGCTAATTAATATTTTGCGAGCTCTGGCATATTCTGGCGCATGCACCATTTTAAATACTACCTTCAATGTCATTTATTGTAGGTATATCTTTCTTAATTTTATGGAATAAAAAAAAATAACTTAGAAAGTATATCTTGTATTATATAAGAAACACTAGGTACGTGTGACCAGGCAATGGCTGTAAATTTTAGATACTTTGGTACTTTGGGTGTAACCTTACATTGTGCTTTGGCTGCATTGTTATTTTACAGACTTTACTATTATTTTAGGCTCTGAGCTGATTTCATACTACTTTGTAGGTGGTACCTTTAAACGATGCATAGAATTTCTTGCCTTTTTAGTTTTCATCAAAAGCATACCTCTAATTCTGGTCCCGTTGCAAGTTAAGGTTCTCGAGCAAATGCCATTACTACCTGTTATGTTTCGCCACAATTTCAAATGCATTTGTGTGAGCTGCCGACAGTGCCGTTTGTTTTGAATTGGATTAAAATGTTTCAGGTCTAAAAATGGGCAAAAAGGTCCTAGTTATTGAGTAAACTATTGTTGCATACCTTATAAACGTGGTTAGTTTTTTTATATCTCGCAAGGGGTGGCTTGTTTAACAGATCGCATACGTTAACGGTAGTGTAAAGTACAATTTCCATGCATTTTCTCATCTCTGAAAATCCATTTATATCGATTGTTAGATTAGGCTTGTTTACATTTTCTTCAGAATCTATTTTTCTACCATCAAATTGTTGGTTATGTGGTGCTGTCACAAGCCGGCTGTTTTGACCTCTCTGCTGTCGCTTGCTTTTTAATCGATATTCCATTTATTGCTACTGGTCGCCAGATAGCGCCCGGCGGATCACCCTTCCAATTTCTCTGATCGCCAGTAAGGTGTTTTCTATCGATTTGGTCGATTTTACGTCCCATAATTGTTTTAGAAGCCAAAAATAAGGATTATTATTGATTACCAACAACATTATTTGCCTAGTGATTCTATAATTTGTATTTGTTCAATAGATATTACCTACAATCAGGCCAATATTCGTTAAATACCCAAAGTACCACAAAGTTACGATATCGATGTGCCATACCCAGTACTACTTTTACTTCATCTTGCAGTGATCGTTGCAAATTTTTCAAAATTTGCAGGAGGGCTTTTCTTTTCCGTTTGAAGCCTTGAGAAAGAAGCCGGTTTTCTGTGCAATTAGGCCCTAGCCCTTTGGATTTAAATCCGCCATTTTATGGGATTTAGGCTAGTGCTTAATAGTTATTTATTTGATAAGTGAGTTATATTACATATAAGTCACGCAAGAAAAGTTTAACTCTCGAGCCCGAAGGGCGAGAGAGGTAATTTTCTTAAGTGACTTATATGTAATAACTCACGTGTCTAATACAAAATTTTATCCAACACTTTCGTATAAATCGTTTTTAATATCGAAAATAATTTGAAAACGTCATCCATTATTTGTTACTGGTCATTGTCAACACCAGCAACAAAATTTTGTATTTTTTGGAAAGCAAGCTTGTTTGGTTGTAATGCATTTTGTTGGTAACTACGGGTTTGTTTAGTAAACCACTTTGTAGACAAACATAAAAATGCTTTGCGAAATCGAAAATTGTGAAGTTCCTGCGGAAATTTTGGAAGAAGCTGCGGTAGCGACATGCAGTTTAATTCCAGAGAAGTCAAAACTAACGTACAATAAAGAATTTGAAGATTTTGAAGCATGGAGGAAAAGGCGAGGAGTTGGTACTATAAATGAAGATGTTAATATGGCTTACTTTCTGTTTTTATCGAAAAAGTTGCTCCCTCATCAATGTGGACCAAGTATTTAATGATAAAAACGACCTTAAAAGTATATAAGAACGTGGATATAGGGAGGTATGGAAAAGTTGTCGCTTATTTGAAGAGCAATTCAAGAAATTTCAAACCGAAAAAGGCAAAAATTCTGGAGAGGCAATACATCGAAAAATTTTTGGCTGAGGCACCTGACGACGAGCACTTAATGTCAAAGGTATGAATTTACTTTAGTTTCTGGTATTAAATATTTATCTGTTCGGATTTTTATAGGTTGCATTGATATTGGGAATCGCTGGTGCATGCCGTTGTGACGAACTAACTCGCTTAAGTATTGAAGATATAGTAGATAAAGGCCAGTACATATATGTTTCTATACCTGATACCAAGACGAATAAATCGAGAAGCTTTACAATTTTAAAAGAAGGATTTTTGGTAAATGTGCTTGAATTATTTAGAAAATATGTGTCCCTAAGGCCAGAGAACACGCCTCACAAAAGATTTTTGTCAACTTTCAAAAAGGCAAATGCACTAGGCAATGCGTGGGAATAAATAAAATTTCGAAAATTCCGAGAGTAGTTGCTCATTATTTGCAACTACCTGATGAAATCTTATATAGTGGTCATAGCATGCGGCGTTCTTCAGCGACACTTCTAGTCAACGCTGGGGCCGATATCACCAACCTTAAACGCCATGGCGGGTGGAAGTCTTCTACCCTGGCAGAAGGATATTTAGAAGATTGCATCTCTAACAAGTTTGAGATTGCAAGACGAATACAGGGTGAAGAGCGCACCAAGGCAAGTACTAGTGCTGAAAGACTTCCTGAAGAACACTCCGCACAATGTAACGTTGTCCAAGATAAATCTAATATAACAATTACTGTTAATATAAACACAAATAAATTGTAGTATAATATATTAGTTGTTTTATGTTATTTTTTTAATTGTGAAATGTTGGAAGTAATAAAGAATAAGTATAAGTCACTAGTGAGCTAAAGGGTACTTTAGCTCACTAGTGACTTATAGTACACTTTATATCCTCAAAATCTGATCAATTATGTAGATATTATATGTAAGTGTTGGATAAAATAGTTTAATGTAACCTTTTTTTTTGATTTGGTGTTTGGATTCCTTCCCTTTTGGTGAATTTGGGGTGCATTAAAACCGATTTATTTGGGATTTGAGTTACAGTAAACAGGTGAGTCTTCATTATTCACTAGCACGTGTATTATTGGGTGCCTTACGTTTTTTTTCTTCCGTTATTCTAGCTTGAAAATCTAAAGCGTGGCTTAGATATATGGATTAACCCATCTAAGTTCATAGAAAATACATCTAGAAGGAGTTTTTTTTTCCGTGGTTTTTCCAGCTCGAACATCTAGAGCGTGGCTTTGCCGGACGAGGAGCAGATTTTTATTCACAGACATCCCTAACCATCTCATAGGTAAATATTCCCTCATTTTCATTTTTTTTTGGTACCACATTATTTTTTTTTGTATTTATAACGTAACCTTAAAACCTAATTATTATTTTTATAATAAATTTCAGTAATTCTTATTAGCCTATTTAATTTTTTTCTTAACTTACTTTAATAACTACGCTTAATGCATTATTTTACTTTTCGTTATAGCACAGGTGTAACTCCTGTGTGGGCTACGTACACTGAGAGAAATTTCTAGCAACCATAATTAAAGTTTTAATAAGCATAACTAAATTATCTCAGTTAAATAGGGGACAGATGAGATCAGTTAATGTCATAATTAAAGTCGACTTTCTACTTCCAAATTAGTTACTATAACTAAGTCGGTTTAATAACCGAAAAATATCTGATATGTTAGCGACCATTATTTGGCATTGGTAGTGTGGTTATTAAAGTCGTCTAGTTACCGCTGTTAGTCCATGACATTATGGTAATTAAGTCATTTACTTTTTACTGCTCAATGGACTTAGTTGTGACTGATATTCAATCTTATTATCAGTATTACTATATCAACATTATGGTAATACCTAAGCTTTAATTAAAGTAGCAAAAAATGTAGCTTGCTGGAATATACAGGGTGTCCGGAAAGGTGAGGTCAAATATGATAGGGGTGGTAGAGTGAGCCAAAATAATGTTAGTACTTCATATAAAAAAGAAGTTCTATCGCGCTTCCTTAGGCAGTTATGAGGTTTAAAGTTAGAATATAAAAAATAGTATTTCATTAATAACTTTTGAACGGTTGCCACAATAATAATGATATTTAGGCATTTAAATTAACTCGTATCAATGCTTTTTCCATAGGCAAATGATGCGCCGTAAGTCATAATTATACAGGGTGAGACGAATTTTTTCGTTTATTTAATGCATTTCTTACAGAGGTAAAAAATTACATTTTGGTTTGACCGTATAATTTCTCTATCAGTTTTGTACAAAAAAGGTATACTTTATTTAAATTGATACCGTGAACCGTTTTTCATATAAACGCATTTGAAATCCAGACATACCCCCATTTTGTATGTAATAAAAAATCAATTTTTTGAGAAAATTATTAAAATATGGTAAAATTTTTAAAAAACAGTCTTTATTTGTGTTATAAAGTTTCAAAGGCCTTTAAACACCATTTTTAACCACATTTTAATATTTTCCTCAAAAATGGATTTTTTTTGTTATATACAAAATAGGGGTATGTCTGGTTTTTAAAATGCGATTTTATGAAGAATGGTCCAAGATATCGATTTACATAAGGTATACCTTTTTTGTACAAAAATGATGAAGGAATTAAACGGTCAAACCAAAATGTCAAATTTTTAATCTCTGTAAAATATGCATATAATAAACGAAAAAAATTCGTCTTACCCTGTATAATTATGAATTGCTGCGCTATCATTTGCCTCTGGAAAAAACACTGGTATGAGTTTATTTAAATGCCCAAATATAATTATTATTGGGGCAACCGTTTAAAAGTTATAAATGAAATACATTTTTTTTTATTCTAACTTTAAACGTCAAAAATTCCCTAAGAAAGCGCGATAGAACTTTCTTTTATATGAAGTACTAACATTATTTTGGCTCATCTATCACTTCTACCATTTTTGACCTTACCTTTCGAGACACCCTGTATAAGCCTTAGTTATTGTAGTATATGGCTTAAGTTGCTTCAGCAAATAAGCTCTAGTTCCTGTAGCAAATTAAATTTATAAAATATATATGGTCAAGGGAGTATATGGAGAAGTATTAGGAATTAAAATCTATAAATTTGTATGTATAGGTATGTATTACGAGATAAGTGTGATAAGTGGATGAGGTAGGTTTTTTTTGGCTTATTATTTTTACCAACGCCATTTGACTGATAAACGAGTAAAAATATATATTTTTTAAAAACCAAATATTTTATTCCGTTTTTTTATGTTTGTGGTTTGTTTTAGCGTTGTGCAGTTTAATAATGGCCAACAAACGTACTTTAACGGAATGGGGCTTTAATCAAAGTGCTATAAAAGCTTTTAAAACTAAGCATTAAAAAGGATTTGCAACTTCCTCATTAATAATGGTAATTATTTATTCTTTTATTTTTGCGATTAAAATTGGGTTACTGGGCGAACCATTTCCTCTTCCGTGGCTGGGCGGGGTAAAACCATGGTAAAGTAAATGTCTAGAAATTAAAGTGGGTTCATTACGTTTTGCTTGACAAAATTTGAGCAGTTTCCGAAATTTTATTATAAAATAGGCATTCCAAATAGCACATAAAAAGCGAAATATTCACGTTTTGCAAAAATATAACTGTTAAATAATTGCCATTTATGACTGAACATTTAAAATTTTAAAAACTTGTGTCCGCAAAACCTATTGAACCTGCTTTAATTTCTGGACATTCACTTTACATCGTCTTTTACCATGGGCTTACCCCGCCCAGCCACGGAACAGGAAAAGGTTCGCCCAGCACACAATTCACTTCGCGGTCTCGAAAGTTTGTTGATTCATAAATAAATAAAAAAAACGATATTTTCTTGCTCCCTTGAAGGGTTTATGTCAGTAACTGCCTCTAGAACAAGTGAGTATTTTTTTTTAATCGAAAAAATAAAAGAATAAATAATTACCAATATTAATTAAGAAATTGCAAATCTATTTTAATGCTTACCTTTAAAAGCTTCTATAACACTTTGTTTAAAGCCCCATTCCTGTAAAGTACGTTTGTAGGCCATTATAAAACTGCATAACGCTAAACCAAACCAAAAACATAGAAAAACGAAATAAAATATTTGGTTTTTAAATAAATTAAGATTTTTACACGCGCCATTTTGGAATCAGTCAAATGGCGTCCGTAAAAATAATACGCCAAGAAAAACCTACCTACCCACACCACACGAAGCACAAAACTGAAATACCAGGAACAACGTTGCGCTTGTTTTGGAAGACTTTCCGTTGACGAGCGCTACCGAAGTATATCGATTTTTAACGATTCATATCTAGCTAAATTACTTTAGTTATGACTATTAAAGGTGCCCACTTGTAATACCTGAATATCTAATAGTATTAGGAAGTTCTTTTTCTGCCTTTATTAATGGAAACTTTATTTGATGCATTTAATAAACACAAATAATAAACTTAATGACCACAATTAAACCGCAACATAATAGTAAATCTGGTAAGATTTTATTAACACGTAAATGGATTGTAACTAAACCAACTAGTTAGTGTTATGCAGAAATTTAATAACAGTAATACCTTGATTTCAGAAAGACAACTTTAATAGTACTCGAAAGATCAATTTAATATCATTATTAAAAAAATAGCTATGATACCTAAAAATAAAAGAATGGTTATTAACAAAGCAACTGAAAGGTAGTTTAATTAACTGTTTTCTTTCAGTGTACTTGTTTTGTTTTGCTAACTTACTTCTAAGGGGGTTGCTACAGGAATCCTTTCCTTATTAATTTTTATTCTTTTTTTTTGCCAAGTTTGGCATATTTTACTATAAATATAGTATAATTTACGTAAAATTCGTTTCGGTCACCACAAAATTTTATTTAGTTTAAAATAGTATTTTATTTAATTACGTACAATTTATGATTATTGTTTATTAATTTAGGTATGCTAATTACCATATTGCTTATTTTAGTAGACTCATTATTTATTTTTATCGTGTGGAATAAGAAGGGATAATAAAATAATGCTTGTTTTTTATTTTAATTTTCTTTTACTTTTTTTTAATGAAAGCCTTTAAAAGGCAATTTAAAATAGTAATTAGTTTTTTTAAATCATTGATCCTGTCACTAAGGACTGCTATTTTTTTATGGGGTTTTTGTTTTGGGTCAAAGAGTACCGTGGGATTATACCAAGCAACTAAAGCTTCTTAGATTCATCAAGGAAACTTGGTTGCGCAGCAGCAACTACTTTTTTTAACCTTAGTTCTTCAACAGTTACTTTAATTTTATTTTTTTTTAATTACGTATTACATAACACTGATGTAAATCCCATGTTGTAAAACTCGAAGTGATCACTACGCGTTGGTTGTGGATGCTTTTTTTTAAACAAATTTTGGATTGCTTAATTAATTTATTTTGATTACTTTATCTGAATGTTGATGCGAAAGCAATCAACAGTTAATTGATTGTTTTTTTTTTAACTTATGAGTTAAGTTATACCTTACCGTACCTAATTAACTTACCTTACATGATTTAACTTATTTGTATTAATATTTGGTTTGTTTTAATTTGATTTAATACGTTTACTTTACTTACTTGATCTTAGGACCAATTCATTTTTTTTTAACTTGTGTACTATCTTTTTTTTCCCTGCCCTGCAGAGAGGGCAACCTTAGTGGGTGTGGGTTGTAAGTGTGGCGCGAAACACACTTGCGGTCCTCATTTCATTCTGGGAAGAATATTTCTGCACAGAGTACTGGTAGTGGTAAAAACCCATTAAGTGCTGTCCTAAGATTAACCTTCAGTTACCTTAGGTCTAATGTTTTACGTCACCGTGTTGGCCTTGTCCAGGCGGTGACCTTAATTTTTTTTTCTATTGTTTCACTTTTGGTAATTTATTGGTACCTTTTCGTAAAGATTACTATTTGATAATTTATAAATTAGGTAAAGTAATAGGCAACATTGCCTTTCTTATTATTTTGTGAAAATTATTATTATTATTTTTTTTATTTAAATAGAACGCTCTGGTTAAGCATACATTATGGTCAGTCTGTAGCCTAAAGCAGGTCTCTTTCGTGCAATCATCATATTGCACACGATTGCATTAATTTCATTTTATTACTTTCTTTTTTTGGTTATCTCTCTAAAGATATTACGCGCTAATATTTGTCTTCCCTTTTTATTCATAATTTTGTAATTAAATAATATTTTGATAACTTTAAATTATATATATACCTACCGTCTAATTTTTAAACTTTGGTAAATTTATTAATAATTTAACTTACTTTGTTATCCAATTTATTTATTGTATATAATTATATCTACATTTGCAAAGTTGCTTTGCTGTCTCAATATAGACAATATAGTTGGAATTAGTGAAGTCAGTTGTTTTATTTTCATTTATTCTTAAAACACAAGTAGGTATTATGTCAAGTAGTGTGCCGAAACAATCTGGGGGGCTTTATTTGAAATGTGTGCTCCCGGGAACACGCGTGATCTTTTTTGGTCGCTCAGGGAACGTCGACGCTCGTAAAGATCACGAATCGGTTTATTTGAAAACAAGTGAGCACGGATGTTTGCGTAATTTTAAAAATTACATATTTACTGGCAACACTGCATGCAACTAATTCTGACCAATGAGAACCGTTTGTGTTTTGATTTTTGCATGACATCTTGCTAAGCATTTAAGGTTAGGTAATTAATGTTTAATGTCAGTGGTTTGTAATTATTTCTAATTTGGTCTGTTTATTTAATTAGTATTTATTATTTTATTAATTATTATATGGAAAATCTAAATGCTAACGCCCGAACATGAGAATATTAAAACACCGACCTACGAGTATTTACAAAACACTTAGGTTAGAAAATAAGAGCATGTCAAGCAACGTAAAATAAACAGAACCAATAAAATAGCCCAAAATGAAAAGAAAATAGAGAAAAATTTACTAGAAAGTGTTTCCGCAGACAAGAAGAAAACTCTGTTCTCCTTGGTGAACCCGTTAAATATACCAAAAAAGGAAAAATAAAGGAGATATAGTCAGGTAAACAATGTAAACACTACCTATAATATAAGCAAATATTCTATCACAGCATAACAAACTGCTACAGAGATTTAATTTTAGATAACTGTGCCAGCTGCTGAAAGCCTAACACAAAAGGGAACCCACTGCTGTAACCACAATCTTAGCATATCGAAGAAATAAACCAAAAACGTATTACGAGCTCATGTTTTGCTATTAGTTAAGAAGCCACGGTTCCGAAGGTATGCTAATACTTTACTTTGATAACAGTTACATCCAAAGCATAACACAAATGCAACAAAATCTTTGGGTTTTGTAATTAGTGACGAATTTACTAAAATTCGATGCGTAAAGTTTCAACTCAAGCATTGATATGTAGCTTAAGGAATTTTGTTATTTTTAGACATCAGAGGTGCAAGAGAAAGAAGCTATAGTGGTAAATTATGAAGTTTGATACTAGGAGCAATAAAGGATTGATCACAATTAAAAGTATAGAATTTAGTCTAACCTAAATGTAGCAAAGTAATAATAAATCATCTAAATATAAATAAACTGTAGTTTTTATTATAAACTATCTCTAAGAAAAGGAAAACCCAAGTAAATGAAGGTAAATAATTTAAAATATTTAATAATAAATGGAGGACTATAACTGTTAGAAGAGCGGGGACCGGTTAGCAAACAACAAAAGGAGATGCTGGGGGCTTTATTTGGTAATTTTCTAGAAACCTGCGGCAACTCCGATTTTGACGAAATTTGATATACAGGGGTTTTTTGGGGCGCTGATCACGAATCTAAAAGAATTTTTTGGCAGAAACGTTTCGTTCTTGAGATATTCATCATCAGACTTGAAATTTAAACTAATCATATTTTTACAACATTCCCCCTTCTTTTTGCTCACAATTCTTGATTTAAAGCTAAAGTGGCACAAAAAATCTTTCAGATTCGTGATCAGCGCCCCAAAAACCCCCGTATACCAAATTTCGTTAAAATCGGAGTTGCCGCAGGTTTCTAGAAAATTACCCTTTATTTGAAATGTGTGCTCCCGGGAGCACGCGTGATCTTTTTAGGCGCTCAGGGAACGTCGACGTTCGTAAAAATCGTGAATCGGTTTATTTGAAAACAAGTGAACACGGATGTGTGCGTGATTTTAAAAATCACATATTTACTGGCAACACTGCATGCAACAAGTTCTGACCAATGAGAATCGTTTGTGTTTTGATTTTTGCATGACATTTGCTAAGCATTTAAGGTTAGGTAATTAATGTTTAACGTCAGTGGTCTGTAATTATTTCTAATTTGGTCTGTGTTTATTTAATTAGTATTTATTATTTTATTAATTATTATATGGAAAATCCAAATGCTAACGCCCGAACATGAAAATATTAAAACACCGACCTACGAGCATTTACACATACACATCACTTAGGTTAGAAAATAAAAGCATGTCAAGCAACGTAAAATAAACAGAACCAATAAAATAGTCCAAAATGAAAAGAAAATAGAGGAAAATTTACTAGAAAGTGTTTCTGCAGGCAAGAAGAAAACTCTATTCTCCTTGGTGAACCCGTTAAATATGCCAAAAAGGAAAAATAAAGGAGATATAGTCAGGTAAAGAATGTAAACAATACCTACCTATAATATAAGCTAATATTCTATTACAGCATAACAAACTGCTACAGAGATTTAATTTTAGATAACTGTGCCAGCTGCTGAAAGCCTAACACAAAAGAGAACCCAGTGCTATAACCACAATCTTAGCATATCGAAGAAATCCACCAAAAATGTATTACGAGCTCATGCTTTGCTATTAGTTAAGAAGCCACGATTCCCAAGGTATGCTAATACTTTACTTTAATAACAGTTACATCCAAAACATAACACAAATGCAACAAAATCTTTGGGTTTTGTAATTAGTGACGAATTTACTAAAATTCAGTGCGTAAAGTTTCAAACTTAAGCATTGATATGTAGCTTAAGGAATTTTGTTATTTTTAGATGTCAAAGGTGCAAGAGAAAGAAGCTATAGAGGTAAATTTTGAAGTTTGATACTAGGAGCAATAAAGGATTGATCATAATTAAAAGTATATAATTTAGTCTAACCTAAATGTAGCAAAGTAATAATAAATCATCTAAATATAAATAAACTGTAGTTTTTATTATAAACTATCTCTAAAAAAGAAAAACCCAAGTGAATGAAGGTAAAGAATTTGAAATATTTAATAATAAATGGAGGACTGTAACTGTTACAAGAGCGGGGACCGGTTAGCAAACAACAAAAGGAGATGCTGGTGGAATTTTTCAAGGGCAATCTGGTATTGCTAACTAGCAAATTCTCAAGCCAGTATACTTAAAAAGATACCAAAAGGCTTTGGGAAGAAGCCACAAAAATTTTAAGTGCAGTCTCAGAAAGCAAGAAATCCTAGGACTAATAGTGTAAGGTTTATTTAAACTGTAAGTACCTTATTTATTCATGTCAATATACAATTGTATTTACACACGTCATAATTAAGGGACAAATTTATTTTGCTGAACACCTAATGAGGTACCTATACTAGAACATATATTTACAAATTCATCAAAGTTCACAAGTTGGAGAAACTTGTTATTTAGTACTTTTGGCTACATAAAAAAGTAAAATGGGTTCATGTCAACAATAATTTTAATACTAAGATAGGAGTAGTTTAAAAATAGTTTTTTTTTAATGTAATGCTTACTGCAGTTTCATAAAATTCCTACATGCCTACTGATATGAAAGTTATTGCAAACAATTAAATTTAAAAGAGAGTTACCTAAAAGTGTTATAAGACAAACAGGTATAGTAGTTATCAATGCCATAATAGTAGTTATACAGTTTTATATAAAACTTCTGTAAGTAAATGTTGGGGCCTAGACTCGGCTCTAATAATTTAACATGCATGTTTTGAAAAAATTTGCTGTTTGCAGTTAGACTACGATTCAGCAAAAAAAGCCACGAGGTCATAAGTTTTTTTTTTTGTTTTCAAATTATTTTCCTTTTGTTGCTCGCGCACTATTTAAACGACGCGATTACAAGAAATTAGTGGATTGCCGTTTTACTTCTACGACGGCTCTGGCTTTTTCTTAGCTGAATTCTACTTTACCTACTTTAAAATGTATGCGAAGAACTGCTGTCCCAGAAAAGGGCCAATATTGAATTAAAATAAAGCATGTATTAAAAATATATAGTTTTTTATATATATTCATAAAGACATGGAAAGATAAGATATTGTTTACTGATTAATTATGCACTAACAATGTTCACAAAAGTGGTAATAAAACATTTTTAAACTTAACAAAAAATGCTTTTTAATTTTAATAATGACACATACACACAGGGTAATGTGGATCATTTGTGGGAGGCGTACAATCCAGACAGCCCACAACACCAGAGATGTCATAATCTGCCTAAAAAGAAAAAAAATATTAGTCAGATTATTATGAGTAATATGTTCATAGAACAAAAAGTTTCTTGTTCAATAACATAGGTAATACATATTACAATAATACATATTCTTAATTGTATAATAATTCTCTATTATTTTCTAAAGTAAAAGCTGGATGAAAAACACTTATTGTTGAATTAAAAGAGATTAGAAACATTTAAAGTTTTCTTGTGTTTTAAACAATATGCTAAACAAAACAATAATCTTTCAAATGCAAATTTTGAGCAATGTTTAATGTATTTTTTAATAAGTACACATATTTTTAAAATACTTACTACAAAACCTTTATTTTTAAATAATTTTAAAAGAAAAAGAGAAACCTTGTTTTAATATAGCTTGGCTCATACCAAAATTGACCATTGTTTCCACCTTTCTAAAATGCTAATGAGAAAATATATTTAAATAATGTCTTTTAAAATGTGGTTACAAACAGATTAAGGGCTTTCTAATAGAAACAGAAAATTTATATTTTTTACGATTGAAGAATATGGAAAAAATGCAAAAATACAATATGCACAGTGGGTCAAATTAAGTGTCCACCCTTTTTGTGTATCCATTACTTTTTTAACCAATTTTTTAAATTTGATATTAAATTTTATATCAATATTTACAAGAAATCCCTAACCTCTAGAGGCTATCGCCTTCCTGCCTCCCTGGCTACGCCCATGGTAGAAAAAAATTAACTATATCTAAAATAATAGTTGTTTGCTTATTCATATTTAGTGTACTGTGTACTTCCTATTTTAAAATGTAATTTATTGTATTCTGTTAAAAAAATATTAAATTAGATCTATGAAAGGCGGAAACAAACAAACAAAGCCACACCTAACCGCACCAAGGCCGCGCCGAGCTCGGATTCACAATGATAGAAGAAATTAGAGAAGATTAATTTTAAAAGATTTAAAAGCACTTTGACCTCAACAATATAAAAAAGCATGATGTGATGAACAAGATGAGTCTGTTGTTTTGTATGTATATCCCTTTGTTTAAACAAAAACAGATTTTATTACTTATCTTTGTTTCTTTTTATACAAACTTTTAGTGTAGTATAGGTAAAACTGTGTTAACTTATTCTTTGTAAAGATTAATTTTACGACTAGGTTTAATTTAAAGCGTAGTATTACAGACTCATATAACTGCAATTTTATTAGAAATATAAAACTTTTTGCACCGCTTTCCCCTACATTAAATCAGCGAGACGCACGGCTGCGGGCTCGTTGCGGTCATGTGTGGCTAGACCTTTATTCGTATTAACATTATAGTACTTACCCTGTTCATAAATCATTAAGGTCATTCAACCGATTTGGAAAGTTTATCCATTTATTAAAAATCTTAATTGGTCGCTAACTTTATACGTACTTAAACCAACAAAGTTGCTGTTTCCAATATCAGTTTGATAATTTCCAGTTGCCAACAAATTAAGGGTTGAAAGAATCTACAAATATATAAATATTATGTATTTCCAATTTACATTAAAGATTTTATAAATATAACTAAATATATATATATCTCACATACCTTAACATCTTTTGGTGTAGCCGTAAAACGAATTGGAGGAGCCATAAATTCCTCTAGTTTCTCGCAAAGATTGTTTTTCTAAAGCGGATTTTTTTTAATTTCCTTTGGAAATTTAAGCTTCTAAAGCCTTTACCCAGAGGCAAATTCTTCGTCTTTAGTATTCTAATAATTCCGCTTGCTCTATTCCAGCCATTACATTTAAATTAACAACATTATTAAATTCCATATCGAATATACAAAAAATCCTTCGATTTAATGGTCAAAACCGTTGGAAATGACGTCTGAAATCCGTGCTCCCAGCTTGAACGCCAACTAAAGAGGTGTCGCACAAAACAAATGAAGAAACGCACGCTTGAACTTTTGGGAACGTCGACGAATTTTTCAAATAAAGCATATGTGCTTATTTTTAGGCGAGCGTCGACGCTCATTTCAAATAAAGCCCCTTTGGAAATGACGTCTGAAATCCGTGCTCCCAGCTTGAACGCCAACTAAAGAAGTGTCGCACAAAACAAATGAAAAAGAGCACGCGTGATCTTTTCAAATAAAGCATATGTGCTTATTTTTGGGCGCTCATAGAAAATGAACGTCGGTGAACATTTCAAATAAAGCCCCCTGCATAAGATAGGCAGGACTTTTCCAGCTTAGTCGTTGAAAGCTGGTGGCGCTTCTAAAGGACTTCACGACCGTGAAGCTGGGTATGAAATCACTGATCTAGACATTGTGAGGGTTCATACTTGATTTTTTTTCCCTATTATTTGGTATGTTTTTTTTGTTAACTTTTTAAAAAATTTACCGAATAGCCGGCTAAAGTGTTTCACTCTTAAAGACAGTCACAAAAACATCCTGCTTTTCTATGCTATCCACCACGACTCCCTCCCCAGATCGGTTTCGCCTGCCTTACAGGAACTCATCAGTGAGGCTGTATCGAGTCGTGGTGAATAGCATAGAAAACAAGCGTCTACTTATTAGACAAGTTTCATTGTCTAGCGGTAGGATATTAAATCCTGCCGTTAATGCCCTACTGAAATCTCATTTTTTAAATACGAGCATCAATTGTAGTGGGGTGGCTATATATGTTATGAAGCACAAGGAAAAAATTCCCTACTGGCTTGGTGTATTATACAAAGTATTCTACTCCCTTTAAAGACAGTCAAAAGAAAACATCCTGCTTTTCTATGCTATCCACCACGACTCTCTCCCTCTTCTTTCTTCTTCAGCTAACAATGCTGCTAATTACCTTAAAAATAAATTACTTACAATCCGTGCAGGTTTGTAGAACTCTTAAAAAATAACCACATACACATTTATTTTGTTGATACAAAGTTATAGGTTTTATTGCTTTCAATTTAATTTCTTTTCGATTTAGTGGTTTTCTTTAATACAGGGTCAAATAAATTACTATATTTTTTGTCCTCTGCGTCTACACAAAAACCTAAATCTTATATAAAAACTAATTTATAAATAATGAAAATCAACTTAAGCTTAAGTAATTTAATATTTAAATTTAAGATATTGCAAAGATTGCTTTCCAATATTCGAAATTAATTTAAGAATACGAAGTGATGACGGTAAAGAAGAAAATCACTTTTGTTCATTTAAATGCAATCCATATTATAAAGGAAGTCGAAATCCTTGCTTATAAGCCTTTTAGAAAGTTTTATACATTAAATTATTTACTGAAGGAATTAAGTAATAAAATATGAATAAATCTACAAATTTTTTTATTACCCAGTATAAATTCAGCTTTTTTCTGGCGTTTATTAGTTTTAAGTTTCCAACAATAAATTATTAAATTTAAAAATTAAAGGGCGATTTTTATTTTTTTTTATAGAAAATCAAAAAGCGTGTCATTTTTAAATTTTAACGATTTTGTCACATTCAAATTTCTTGTATATTTTTCTTAATAGCAATTTTTTTGTGATAATCCACGACGGCTCAAATCCCAAATACTAACGTACCGCGTGTTTCTTAAGCAAGATAAAAGGGAGTTTGTTAACACGGAACTTAATACTTAAAGATTATGAGTAGAAGAAAAACGTTTGCGGGCAACAGGTTCTACATTAATAAAGTGAACAGCTCATCTTTGACTGGAATCAAGAATAGAGATTATAAGCGAAAAAATACTTTCTGGCTTAAAAATAAAAACCAAGCTTTTTAAAGCTGTCGTGGCTATTGGCTATAGACATAATGTGTGTATTACAGTTCGTTCATATACGTAAACCCAGATACCTTTAAAACGGTTTAAACAAGGTCGAATCATGTTTACTTAAGGTAGAAAATATACCTTTTATTTTTAAAATTTTAATTTGGTATTGGAAAAAGAGAAAAATATAAAGTACCCATAAAAACAATCGTCGGTTAAACGAGCAAAAACAAAAGGAAGTGGTACAATTAGAATTTTCAAAAGTTTTTCTTTAAAAATAACCAAACGTGGTATTATCTTGATATTTAATAAAAATGCATATTTTCCTGCCTATAATCGCAGCCTCGCGCAGGATCAAATATTAATTGAACGTATTGGTAAGACAAGATTAAAAAAACTCTGAACTGGTTCATTGACCACAATATTTTAGTAAAAAGCCATAAGAAAATATATATCTGCTTCTTTAAGTATCTAAAAATCTAATTAGCTACAATATTGATCGTAAAACAATTTTAAAAGATAAGTAATAGTGTTACGAAAAATACCGTTTAATTTCATGCTTGTCTGGGATACCCTAAGAATGCAAAATATTTAACTGTACGTAATTTTTATATTCGACGTTTATGTAGTACCGTTTTCCGATATGGCAAAGAGTATTAGCAAGTAATTTTTTTAGCATAAAACAAAATCTGTTTTACTGCGAGTGAATTTTTATTTTTTTATCCATATAAAAGACAATTATAGTAAAACTATAATTGTCTTTGTCCATATTTAAAATTTTTGAAGGAATTTTTTGGTTACTCTATCATTTTTTTAATTTTAAATGGCAACGATATTTATTTCTTACAATACTAACATATTGCAATTTGCATATGTCAACGCTATAGATTTTAAGAAAGTCTATTAAAGATAATACAGTATTCACAGTTTGATAAGAGCATAAATTGATATTTTTATTATTACAAACTTAGTGTTAGCTTTAACCGAAAGTACCATAACCAATCCCATTTTAAATACAAATGCTTAATATTTTTTCCATGTTTAAATATTCAATAAAATCTCTTTTTAAATTGTAAATCAGCAGGGTATGTGTTTCATCTTAAAATGGCGACTATGGATTACCTAAAAAAGTACTGCCATTATTTCTGCTTAATTTTTTTCCCAAGTTGTTTGTGGGAATAAAAAAATGACCTATTTTACACACACAGGCAGTGATGCATTCCGTTTTCTTTAGTAAATCAGTTTCACATCGTGATTAAAGTTCTAAATTTAATTTTGAAAATTCTAAAGTTTTTAAACATTTTAAATATTAACAGCTCTGGTAAAAAAGAATTTCGGACTTCCATTGTCTTTATTTAATTTATTCACCCATCAGAACTAACCAGAACTAACCAGAACTAAACCTCATTCCTACTAAGAAGAAGCAGCCAAGCAACGAATAGCCAAGAAATATGGAATTAAAACCGTCTTTAAGTTTGGATCTACGTTACAAAGCATTTTAACAAAAACAAAACCAGATTTATGTTCACAAAAGAAAGATTTTAATACCGGGTACCATTCAAATATGGAGTGTCGCACATTGGAGAAACAAAACGTCCTTTAAATGTAAGAGTTTTAGAGTACAGACGCACAGAGGAAGGTAACATCAAAGTCAGGGATGACTGACCATGTTTGCGGTCTCAACAACTAGTCAGAAGCACGGGTTATTTACAAGGAACCACATTGGAAAAAGCGCAAATTTAAGGAAGCCGTCTTGAATAGTGGATTTACCTAAAATTTAGAAAACACTCTTAAAGCGTATCAATGCCGGCGCCTTATGTGAGCAACCATACGCTTGACCGAACCCAGAGATAGTACTGCCCGAAACGTTGTGTCAATAAATTAAATAAAGACAATAGAGGGCCAAAATTCTTCTTTTATTACTGAATCAGTGTCTATAACATTCAGACAGACACTGTGTCACCTCAATTTTAATATACCATTTGGCAACCCATTTCATTTCTAGAACTTGTTATTTTATAAACTTGGTCGTTTAGTCTTATAAAAAGTAAATTGTGTAATAAAATTAAATTTCTGTCGGTTGTATAATTATTTAAAATAAAACCAATGGAAGTCCGACATTTCTTCATTATTACCAAAGGTAAATTTAGTTTAAAAGTTTGTAATTAAATAGAATCGTAATTAAAAAGAAGTAAGTACCAACAAATCCACAATAAAAGAAACAAAAAACCAATGCTTTTGCCATTTCTTGGTCCTCCCGTGCATTCAGAGAAATTGCCGTCCCTAGAAGAAAATGTAAATTGAGGTATTATTGAACAGCAAAAGAAAGGTCCCCACTTTGACAATACATTACTAACTTCTTTAAAAAAGTATTTCAACTGTTTTCAACTTTAAAAACTTCCCAAACTCCAATTTTTCTCGCCTCGTGCGAGTATACCAGCTGCACCCCCGCCAGAAACGGCCTTGAATTATTAACTACATCAATTACTAAAGTGCGTCATTGGCTAATAGATTACCAATTTAGCAATTAAACACCCATCATTTATTGCCTATTGCCTTATCTAGAAAAAGAAACCAAACATGTATTTTAAAAAAGATGCTTTACCAGCCAGTAAAATCTAAAGCGGCGACGATCAGTATTATTGCTTAATATTCATATTGTACAATATTATTGACCGCTTGTAGTTTAATTAAGAGGTTATACAATATATTGTGTCAATCAAAAAAATTGATAAATTGATATTTATTGTGCAATAGTGATTTACTGTGTCGTGTGTGAATAATATTGCACAATTATTTCAGTTTTCAAATATGAAGAGATATTTGTTTTACAAAAACAATTAAACAATTTTTTTGCTGAAAGCCTAAATACTAACGTACCGTGGGTGTCTTAAGCAAGGTAAGAGGAAGTTTGTTAACACGGGACTTAAAAACTTGAAGGTTTGGGGGGGAAGGAAAGACCTCCGCTGGCAGTAGGTTCCACAGTCTAGAAACTCTAGGAATAAAAGAACGAATGAAATGGGAAGTTCGGGGCCTGTCCAATTCGACCGTATAGGAATGCATACGTACGGCACCACGAGTTTCTCTGTTGGGAGCTGCATGAGGAGGGACTATACTGGATAATTCGTCGGAGCAGAAGCCGTAAAAGTATCTATAGAAGAGCAATAAATATCCCACAGCTCGACGATGGGCAAGAAAAGGAAGTATTTAAGTAAGTAAAGGATCATTAATAAGACGAACAGCTCTTCTTTGAATGGCATCAAGAATGCTGAGGGTTGTAGGGGATGCCCTTCCCCAGACATGAGAACAATATGGGTTCAAACGCAATAAAAGAAGAAATAAAAGCTTTTTTTTTTCTTTTTCAAATCTTCTTTAAGCGGCTTCTGTTTTCTTATCTATATTTTCTTACTTTATTACTTTCGGAAATATGGCCACCCCAATCAGGTATTTAGGTATGTATTTCTTAAGTGCCGCCATTTTAAATTAAGAGAAGGTATTGACTTTATAATCTAGGGTTATAAAGTACTAGTTGGGAGCTTTAGAATGGTGACGCCCAGCCGCCATCTTAAATTTTTTATTTGTCCATTTTACTCTTAAATATGGTATTTATGCATTAATTTTATATCTTAAAGTATAAATGTTTTAAATTGATCCGTTCAAAAAATAAAAGGGGTGATTAATGAAATGCACTGTATATCTAATTGCTGACTTTAATGCGGATGATGACGTCCTGATAAGTTATTTCTTTGCCTTACCTGTCTGACAATATTTTTTAAAAGTGTTTTTTATTGTTGTAAATTATTGGGTTCATGTAACAAAATAGTTTTGTATACTACTTCAATTTGATTTTCCAAAGGGTGCTATTAACTAAACTACAATATTAAACAATAAAATTCAAAAAACTAAACGCTTATGTCACGCAAAATAAATAATTATTAGGGTTAGATTAACTTTAACTATTTTTCGGCGGTTTTTAATAGTTTTTATAAGTTAAACCGCCGCACGGTGGTTTTTGTTGATAAAATAAGTAAAAACCGCTGGTATTAACAAATTAATTATAATTTTCGGCAGTTTTTATATACATAGAAATAAAAAACCACCGGACGGCGATTTTGTTTTTATAATTAAGCAAAACCGCCGGCGGTCGTTTAGCTAGTGATATTTATAAAATAACGACATTTAAACAAAATTTAACGCTCTGTATCTCAGAAACGAAGCAACTTCGGATATTTGTTTATAGGAACTTTTCTTAATAAAATGACGATAAGAAATCACTCTTTAAAGTCTCCATAGTTAGGAAATGCCTCTTATATTAATTTAGAAACAAGTATTTTTTAAGCCACCCTGTACATCCAACATACAAATATTTCTATTAAAATGTATTTTCTTATCAAGCAAAACTTTTTATGAGGAGACATTTTTTTTGTAAAGTTAATAATAACAAGTTTTTCATTTGGTAAGAACTTTCGAAGACACGCTGTATACTGAACTATTACTTCTTTTATAGCAAAACTCAGATACACAATGGAATTCAATTATCTAACATAAATTTAATGATCTAGTATTTTTATCCGTCTTTTATGATTCCTGAATTTTCTTTTGTTTTGCCCTTGAAAATAAATTACCAAGCATACTTCCTACATAAGAACTTTAATTTATATATGTTCTCTAATCATGTAAGCTAAATACATTTATGTACACAAAAATAGTTTAACTATACTAGATTTCTTAGAATAAGTTATTCAGCGTGAAGTCAATTAATTTGTTTTAAAGCCTATGGTCATTATAATGATACATTATAATTCAAAAATAAACATTATAAGCAGATACACGCTGCGATAGAGTAAACAGACACTAATATTAGTACTTTAATATATCTATTACCGTAGTGTGCTTGTATAAAGGTGTAGATTGAATTAACCATTAATATTTACAATATTAGTATATAGTGCATTCTAGAGTGATTAAAAAAATGGACCATTTTTATTTTAAATATATCGAATATATTGTTAAAAGTAATGAAAAAAAATGCCGTAAAAGCCACAGCCCCTAATATGAATGTTAAGAAGTGCCTCATGATACATTTTAATTTTTCATATGATTAACATGGGAAGCTTGTTTTTTTTTTGAGTTTAGAATTTTATAACTCTGTAATGGATTATCAAAAAGGCTAGACCAAATAACTCTCTTGTTTAAAATTAAAAACGTACAAAAAACATTTACTATAATTTTTTGATAACTTTAAAATATAATTTATAATACCTTCAAATTTTTTTCCAATTTATAAAAAAACGTAATTTTTTTGTATTTTAAATTTTTAAAGGTTAAATTAAAAGATCTGTAAAATCAGTAAAAAAATAAGAATACAAATTTTTTGAAAACTTGCCAAAATTTTCAATATCGTCAAAAAATTGAACGAAAAAAATAAACGAATCGGTTTATCCAAAAATTATAAGAGAGCCATTTTTGTAGAGTGTTCAATTTTATACAAAAGAATGTTTCGTTATTTGTACAAGTAATAAAAAATCGTAAAAACATGTCAATTTTTATTCTTAATGAGCATACACACGGTCAGTCAGGTTTTTAATCCTACCTGAACTAAAGGGAGTCCGCGAGTAAGTGCGAACATATGTATGCTGAACTGACAGCGCGTTCCAATGCAAATTTATAGCATCGATCATACTCGCAGACTTGCTTTCGTACTTACCTTCAGGTAGGGTCTAAGGCAAGTCTTAACATGATTATGCCTATTAAGGGGGACACATTGTAGTGTCAAAATTTACATGTGTAGGATTAGTTTTCTCCTCACCAACACAAACGGCAAAAACTTCAAATGGGAATTGAAACATTATTTTAATGGGTTTCAAATATTCTTTATAATGGTCTTTGGATTTTTAAAAAGGGTTTAGCTGTTCACCCCAAATACTGAGGTCCGTAGCCGGGGCTTACCCTATAACGTCTTAATTGTTTAAAATAAAATTAAATTAGATGTGTAGGTAAATATATCACATAAATGTGCATTGTTTTACGATATACAAAAGATAACATTACAAGATTTTTTAAATTTTTTGGATTTTGGCAGACCGGGTAAAATTCGTTGTTTTTTTTAATAATCCTTCTATTTCAGTTTTCTTGTAACTCAGTTTAAAATTAAAAATAACTAATAGTAGACATTTTTACATTGGGTCCACTAATGTGTTTAGATTTTTCAAATTGTAATATTTTTCGAGATATAAGCCAAACGTATGATTTTTCTTAAGGAGCACCCTGTATGCTTTTAGATCATTAGGTTATGTCGGGCAAGAGCATTTTAAAATATTTAAGACTTAATAGGTAATTTATATTTAAAAATTAAACTTAAGGTTTTTAATTTTAAAATTGAATTTCGCATAGTGGGCCATGACACAGACTTTATAACCAAAGAATCAAGACCGCTGTTGGTTCACAATTTGTTTACATTTTACAGAAATATCTAAGCTTTAACTTTTTACCCCGTCCATCATTAATAACTGCAGGGTTCCTCAAGTTTTTAAACTCATAATTATTAAAAATAAAACATAATTAATCAGCTGCTCTTTATTTATATTTAAAACCCTGTATGTATGTATCAATGATTTTTAAAAAAGAGTAAACTGCCTTTTACACAAGCGGAAGAGGAAAGTCGGGCGACACACTTGTTTACCCCGTTCGGAATTTGGAAGTCGCGTCGCACTAGTGGTTTGACCATGGACGGTATAGAGCGTGAACGTTTTTCACCCTGTGGGTGGTATCTTCGATGAGAACAAAGAATTTATTGGATGCACCCTGTTATATAAAAAGGGTAAAAATTGGTGAATTTTACACATTATTTTAGGATCTTCAAGAGGATAAAGGAAAGTTTTTAAATACTTTGAAATGTCAATGGTATTTTTTGATTTGGTGTTATATGTGGTGCAAATTACCATATTTACATAATATTTTTTGGGTTTTGTCTCGGCTAGAAGCATAAGCAACTTTGAAAAACAATAAATTTCAGACAAAAAATAAGGCATCATAGTCTAAGAATGTAAATAAAACAAAGAGTAGTTACCAGCTAACGTTCCGCGTAATATTATATTTAAAGTGACAAAACGTAAGTTCTTGAATATTTACACTTAAACTGCAGGCATAACAAATCCGACTTTGCACCTTCTGCTTTATGGCAGGATTTTTGCCCCTTTTTTGGTTTTGGCGTTTAACTCTTTTTTGTGTACTTTTTTCTTTCTGTATTAAGTAACAAAAACAAATGCAAAAAAATTAAAAAAAATGTAGCTGGTGATGACCTCTTTTTTTGCTCTTTAAGTTTTTTATTCTTTCTTTTTTAATTAAGGGTAACTTCAACTTCCCGACTTCCCGACGCGGCTTTCGGCGGCCCTGGATTACTTAAACAACCGTTTGAAAAATTCTCATTAGTGAAAAAAAAAAGAGATACCATCTCTTCGAAATTATTCTTAAGTATGACACAAATTTTTCTTTAGGCCTTTTTTGGTTCATTTTTGTCTATATAAACTTAAAATCTTTTCCCACAGCACAGGTCTGGCTTCCACCAATGATATAAAATACTCAATATCAAGGGTACTATCCGCCATTTATGAAAAATATTTTAAAATAAATTCTAATAAATATCACTTTAATCGTCTCTTAATACACCTTATGCTGCGTCCAGACTTGGAACAATTCGCCGCGCCGAATAGCGCGCCACATAGCTCCACATAGTGAGGACGTGGACAGAATTACGTCGTTTCAAAGAAGTGGCGAATGATTTTGCAGTGATTCAGAGCTTGTCGATTTTTTGAATCAAAGCAGGGCGAAAATAGTTGTTTTGTTTGGACGGATGTTTGGCGAATTGTTGCAAGTCTGGTTTAAGGACAAATCTGAAACCCGCAAGCCTTTACAATAGAGCCGCACGTATGAGCGTGTCTATTTAATATAATGTACCTCTAAGGCTGACAAAATGCTTTTCGTCTTTTGCTCGGGTTTCGTCGCCCGGATAGCCGCTTTCTTTACGTGTGAAAGGTCTCATAAGACTTTATGTACGTAGGTCCGTCGCCGACTTTCCGTCTTCCGCTTAGTGTAAAACTGCCTTTTCACATTTGCGGGAGCCGGGCGACGGACTGACGCTATCGAAGTGTATGGAGTCTTATGAAACCTTTACACGTTAAGAATCCGGAAAGTCGGCAAACTCAAAGGCTTCATATAATTTTTTATCACTCTGTCCGGCGAATCCGGCTTAGTGTAAAACGAGGATTAAAATAGTTCAAAACCGTATGGGGACCTCTTACCAACAATTAATATCTCATTATCATGCGGAGCCGCGGGTTCGAATCCTGGCACCCTCCATCGGCATTTTAAATTGCTCATTACCTCACAGTTGAAAATGGCAAACCACTGTGTAGTATTTTGCCAAACCTTAGGTAGTAGTTATTTAAAAATAACTACCGTGGTAGCACTACCGCGTTATCTAAAAGGTGCTGTGAAATGCAAAACTGCATGTTTTGGACAACGTTGATGAAACAGGGAAAAAGATGGGTTAAACATCTTATAACCCGACACCCACAGTACACTGTACACTATATGCTTGTACATGTGGTACTTAGGTATAAAGCCTTCGTGGGCGGTCACAAAGATTTAAAAAAATCTACCGATATATAAGTTTTGAAGAAAACATAATATAAAATTTATTGGTCGCTCTGCAACCCCAGGATGTAAATTATAAATTAGTCTGTATATTATGGCCCTATGCAAAATTTTATTTTAAAATTTAAATTTTTCTAAAGGCTAATACATATGTCAAAAAATACAAAATAACTATTAGTTTTTACATACTTTTAGGAAGCCTTATTTTACATAATTTAATGATATAAAATCATGCAGGGTGTTTTACAATAAAAATCATGTTTGATCTATAGTTGTCTTTTAAAATATAAACTTTTAACACATCCAATAACACCGCTGGATTTTACGAAAAAGTAGTCACCAATAGGTATTTGTTTTAAGCCTTGTTGTAGGTTTCAACACAACTAAAGAACGAGAAGAGGATCGCAAAATAAAAAAGTTATGCCCTGTATGTTTAAAACAAAAAAAAACCCTAAAATACCTCTGTATTATTAAAAAACAAAACATTATTTTTCGTAAGGCTAATATTAAAAAAGCTTCTCATTTGGTAAGGTTATTAAATTTTTTTCTTAATTGAATTTTCTTTAAAAGCTTAAAGTTATCTTTCCTCTGTTGGAATGAAAGTAAAAATAAAAAGAGTGACACTAACGAACTTTTAAAAAGTGGAAAATGCTAACATTACATGCTTTATGGTTGTAAATTAAAGTTATTTTAAATAAAGTAGGTACTTTATTTAGTTTTTTTAGATTTTTTGACTTTACATTATTTTAGGAGGTGTATAATGTCACACTTTTTAAAAATAAAGGTATGTACCTTGACATTATGCCAATACTTAAAAGAACGAAAGATAATGTAAAAGAATATCTTATAAATTGGTTTAAATTTTGCAGCAAGGTAGTTTTCGGCATGCTGGTTAAAAGCCATAAAACCATATATATGGTTCATTTAGGCAGATATATCCGCCTTTACATAGTTTTTGATGAATATATCTCATCTTTAAAATTTAAATCTGCAAAAACAAATATTTTTTAATCATTTTGTCGTGTAAAATTGACCCAAAATTTGTCCCAATTCATTTCTGTTCTAATTTAAAAAATATTCATTCATATTTATATTCTATATGGATAAAACTTCTTGTTCTTCTTCGGTGTGTTTAGGTGTTAGTAATTTCTTAATATTTCAAGATCTTCTCTTAGTTTTAAGACAAGCATTCTCTTTTTTCTTTTGTCCAGCATTTAAAATATACCATTATTTTATGTAAAAATACAGAGATTTACTCCTTCTAGTTACTATACACCTTAAAAAAGGTGTACGTATAGGAATTTGCTGATCAACCGAAGTACAAAGTATTATTAGCTACAAAAATTATTGTTTATTTCAATAAAAAAAATAAGCCTTTTTGATACTTCTTTTTTGATGTAACGTTAGTTTAATTTAGAAACATCTTCTATCCACGCCATTAAGAGCTACCATGCGTAACATATCCTTCCGGCTGAGTAAATTACTCTTCTCGACAACTTTGTGGAGGAAAGTATTTATAAGTAAGTATATGTGTTTAATGTATACCTAGCTGGGTATTATTTTATAAGAAAGTCTTTAGATTTTTAAGGTAACAATAATAAATACAGGGTATGCACTAATGTATAAAGCAAAAGGAAACCACATATTTTTTATGCGTAAATCTTAAGATTTAACCAAAAATTGGATTTAAAAAATGGTTAAGGAAATATGGGTAATTTGGTTACCGTCTACGTTCGTTATTTACGTAAGGCGTTATTTAAATACCGCGCACGGTATTTAGTGTTTGTTTTTAGAGATATGGAAGTCGCCGAATTACGAACGGTTAATTATTACATCCGTCTGCGAATTAGTCAAATGTCAAAACATACCTTTTTGATAGGGAATTTAAATTAAGGAGCAGCAATGTTGCAATTCGGTCAATCCACTGATAAAACTGGGTATCTAGCTCAAAAGTGTCGAAAATATTTACCATATCTACAGAAATATACGATTTTGGGTTTCTGCCTTTGCTAGAGGCAAAAGCACTTTTAAAAACAAGGCAATACATTTCAGACAAAATATTAGGCATCACTGTCCAAAAACCTTCATAATGGGCACAAATTGTAGACTTATTCTTCTTGTATTTTCTGTTGCATTTATTTAATAAATTATAAAAATTATTTAAAAACACGATGTCAACTGCCACAACAAGAAACACTTGACTATCAATTGTCATGAACTCTTATACTTGGTTAAAATTATGCCGTTGAGGGCTTTTGTTGCAAGCTTAATTTTTAATTATCTATTGCTTTTTTTCTTTTGTAGCCAGATTTTCGTTTCTTTTTTACCTGCGTTATTCGTCCAAAAATAGAGAAAGTGAGGCTTTAGCAAAGATAAGTAGTTTAACTTTATTCTGTGGCTCTGTTACAAAAATATTTGTAGAAAAAAATAAGCAAAGAAAAATATTGTCCGCACGGCAATTCCATTCGCTATTTTAAATAGCACACGGTGTTTTTAGCGCGGAAATTACTCCATGCGGTAACCCTATTAACACCAGCGAGGATAAAAATCAAATCGCGCATAACTTAACTGTCAAAATAGCGCGTACCCTAAAACCGCTTGACGTTACAGCATCACCCATATCTCTCTGATTATAAAAAGATATTTTTTAAACGACTTACATATTAAATTAAATTTTGGTATAAAGGATTTTAACTATTTAAGTCAGATAAATATTTTAATGTGTTACCTAAAGAGCGTTAGCTACAGTACTGTATGTATAATTTAAGTAAAACAAAAAACTCTTCAATGCTTGCTATACAAAAAAGTATATTGTGTAAGAATCGCTAAAATTAGCTAAAATTACTTTTTGGTTGCACTAAACAACTTAAACGCAAATACATATGTACCTCAAAAATGGGTGCCCAGAGCGAGTGTCTTTTAGTGGACCTTTTTATCAAAAAAGGTAACTTAGATGCTAACTACAGAATAACACAAAATAGTTGCGACTTTTAGAGAAATTTTAAGTAATTTGTGTAGTGTGTCTCCTGTTACACACAGAAATATACAGGGTTATTTTTAAATTGATGTGTTCCTCCTAACACAGTATAGAATGCAAGAAGATAACATATTTTCTAAATAAAATTATGTTCGAAAAGGCTTCGTCTCCCAAATACGGGGTGTTAAAGTTTTAAGAAAAAAGTGCATTTTTTTATCATAACTTTCCTACCACTCCAGATATGTCCAAAAATTTGATACACTTCGTTTACCCATTACATTACAGTTTTTGCTATAAAAGTTTTAAAAAATACTATTGGCGTTCCAACAACATTTGTATTGATTTTTTTCGAGAAGAAAATAGGACGCCACTGTTTTTTTTGTTTTCAAATAAATAATATTTTAAAAATATTTATTTACTTTATAGTTAAATTGGTTCCATGACATTTTTAGTACGACGAACGGTTTATGATTAAAAAAATTTTGATGCACGGCAAAATCGCTAAAATCTGACATGGTGTTTTGTATGTATTATTCGTTTTTGTCTAATTTGTCCTAAGAATATGTCGAAAATTTACATTACTACCATTAAACCCAATAAAAAAATAATCAGTAGTTATATAGTATATAATTTTTAATAAAAGTTAAAAACCAATTTTACATACAAAACACTATATCAGATTTTAGCCATTTTGCCATGAGTTATTGTAGCTTTTATTTTTTAAACAAAAACCGTTTGTTTTACGAAAAAATAACAAAAAATCAATCAATACGAATCTTGTTCAAATGCCACTGGTATTTTTTAAAACTTTTACAGCAACAATGTAATGTAATGGCTAAGAGAAGTGTACCAAATTTTGTGGACATATCTGGAGTGTTAGGAAAGTTATAATAAAAAGTCATTTTTGTTTTATAACTTTAACACCCGCTATTTCAAAAGGAATTATTTTGGACATAATTTTATTTAAAAAGTGTTCTTATTTTCTAAAATTCTAAATCCTTGGATGTCGTGCAAGGCGATGAACTTTCTAATAAGGAGCGCTCGATTCCATTTAAGCCTATGTTCGCTAAATTTTGTGACATAATTTTTTCCCAAATTCTTTGTTTACAATCGTACTGGAAGTTATTTTTGCGGTTTTTGTGTTATTTTTTACTTTTTAGTCATTGGACTTTTATATCTGTTTAGTTTTTACTATTTATAGGTAAATTAAGTAGTTATTAGTGGTGCCGTTACAGAGAATGTTACACCTGTCAACAGGGGTCACTGACCTTTGGATATTTTTTTGAAAGCAATTTACGTTGTTGTGTAATTTTAAATTATTTTATGCAAGTATTGATTTATTTTGTCAGATAAAAAATATTATGGCAAAAAGTTGACGTCACAAACATAACCTTTATTTTCGGACAAATATAAAAAAATTAGGAGCTCTTTATTAGCACGTTTATCTCCTTGGATGCCGAGTATTATTACAATATGTAAATTGTATTAAAAATGATTTAAATAAAGATATTATTAACTTTAGAGTAAATGTATGATGGGTTAAATTTCAATATTTTGGCATGAAAGTTTTATTATTACAGGGCCATACGCAGAATAGAACTTTGGGGGGGCAAGAGCCAGAAACATAGAAAAAAAAACTGTTTTAGGTACAACTAAAAAAGGGTTTCACACAAGCGGCAGCCCCAGAAACACCTCTTTAAGAGGACTCATGGGAGGGGGTGGCGATTCCCCCCATCCCTGTATCATTATTAGGTGGACAATCGGTATATTTTTAATTTCTTAACATAACATTGTAACTACACTTAGATATTATCGGATTTATTATAAACTATTTAGATATCACACTTATTTAGATAAATAATTTACTAAAAAGAAAACAAACAAATAAAAGTAATTAGTCAACATAAAAAAAGAGACATAAAAGCTTTTACAGAAAACAATATTCTTTATGTGAAAATAATGTATTTTTATGTTTAGCTTAGTGAAATTTAAATGCAATTTAAAACCTAAAGAGATAAAACTTGCAGTACAAATTTTTTTGTGTCTATATTAAGAAAGACAATTATTTGACACCAAGAATTAAAAGGTTTTTATGATATATATATATATATATATATATATATAGTTTTATTCCGTGTAGTCCCACTTATTTTTGCATTAAGAAGTTGGGGAACTTACATTTTTTAAAGCTAGTAAAGGTAGCAAAGTATGCATAAAGATATTATATAGGGTGTCACAAATTTCTTGGGCCAAAATATAACGATCTAACGCAATTTACCTTAGTCCAAAAGTTTACTATTTGGGAGATACAGAGTGTTAAAGTTTAAATTTTATTTTGGTTATTTTTACATATTTTTTTACCATTAAACATTTTTACACCAAATTTGGTATTGGGAGGTTTTTAGGGTTGGGAATCGACAGCTGCCTATATTTTGCTCATGAAATGTAGAGGGGCCACCTGCAGTCTTTGGCTTTTTTTTAAATACCATGACATTTTTATGCCTTGGTATAATATATAATAGCGTTCAAAAAAAATTTTTTCGCTTATAATTTTTGTCCAAAAATAGTATACCTAGCAAATATCGATACGAGCAACCGTTTATAAGATATTTTAGATTAAACGTCTTATACCACACAAAATAAATCCCTTACTCTTTATTTGTGCCATCCAGATTTTGCTCAAAGCTTCATAAAAAATGCTATCACAAAATACAATGATCTAATGCAATTTACCATAGTCGAAAGGTTAATCGTTTGCGAGATACAGGGTGTTCAAGTAAAAAAAATAAATGGAAAATTTAACATCCTGTATCTTGCAAACCAGCAGTCTTTCTACTAAGGTAAATTGCATTAGATCGTTGTATTTTGGTCCGAGGAATTTGGGGTAGCATTTTTTAATGGAGCTTTGAGCAAAATCCGGGTGGCACAGATAAAGCGTGAGGGATTTATTTTGTGTAGTATAAAACGTTTAATCTTAAATATCTCATAAACGGTTGCTCGTATCAATATTTACCGGGTATACCATTTTTAGACAAAAATTATAGAAACTTTTTTTAACAAACGCCATATTATAACGAGGCAGAAAAAAATTATGGTATTTTAAAAAAGCAGCTTCCTCTACATTTTATGGAAAAAATATGGGCAACTTTTGATTCCAAACTCTAAGAAACCTCCCAATACCAAATTTGGTTAAAAAATGTTTAATGTTAAAAAGATACATTTAAAAATAAAATTAAAACGGTAATTTTTTGGACTAAGGTAAATTGCGTTAGATCGTCATATTTTGGTCCAAGGAATTTGTGGTAGCTTTTGTACAGACCTCTTAGAGACACCCTGTATAATAAGTAAAATTTATGAATTTTCAAATAAGTTTTAGTTTTATGCAAAAACTACAGCGTTGTACGTATGATTGTCACACGTGCTCAAATTAGACACGGTACGCTGAGAAAATTGTATTAAGAGTTCAATAGCACATAAATGTCCTATTATTTTTACCGTGACTGGTTGTAAAAAGCAAATTATTTAAGTTTTTTAGCAGAACCCAAAAAAATAAAAATATTTTATTTTTATAAATAATTATAACTGTTTACTTAATTTCAAACACACGATAAACAGTTTATTTTTAAGCATCTAAGTATCGTCTTTTTCTACGCTATCAATTCTTTTAAAATTCAATTGTACCAGACTTAAAGAGGTTTCTTAGTTTTATATGTTTACCGATTTTATGTTTTACAATCACGAGAACATCAGCTTAAGATAATTCAGTGGTTGTACATCGTTATCGTTACACACTTTCGTTTATTTAACAAAATATTTTCTAAAACAGAACTAGTTATAAAATAATAATTGCAAAAAAATAGTGTTTCTCGAATTCTATGAACTCTACAGACTTCTACCCAGCGTTATTTTAAAGAGTAAGGATAAAAGCTTTTTTTTCTACAAAGAAATGCTAAAACCTTAAGCTTATAAAAAAGTTATAGGGCAAAATCTACAAAAAATTATTAAAAACGCGTTTTTTCTGTTTTGATTTCTTCGTTTTTTAGCTTATTATTGCCAACAATATATATATTTTTTAATTTGGAAAGTGTCGTTAGATGTAAACTTTAATTTCCTACAACTTTGCTGTAGACTACTACCTAGAAAAACTGAAAAGGGAATGTTTTAACCCCGTTCTATAAAACGCACCCTCTAAATGGTAGTACTTAACGGTTTTTTTATATTTGGGGGTCCATTTACCATATACAACAATAAAACCCCTTTAACGTTACCCCAGTCCCTCATAAAATGCCCGATATTATTTTTAAGGTAAAACACATTAGGCGTATTCTTTTTTCTCTTAACACCAAGAAATCGTCTGGGCTGGACGGCATGTACACCAATCTTAACTTGGTTTTTGAATTTCTGACGATACAGGTATCCTTCCGGAGAGCTGAAAAGCTGCAAGTGTTCATCAACCTATTCCCAAGAAAGGATCTAAATCTCTTTTATCTAACTATGTAACTAAAGTAATGGAAAAAATTATTAATTCAAAAATTCTTAAATATTTAGAAAAACAAAAAAAATTGCATGATAGGCAGTATGGATTTCGCCACAAAGATCTACAGCAGATCTGCTTTCCTTCGTATCACACTGCTTTAATAAGTCTCTTGAGTTTCTAGGTGAGTCCCAGATTGTTGCTCTTAATATACCCAAAGCTTTTGACTAGGACTGGCTGCCACACTTCTTAATAAACTTCCATCCTATGGTACTTGGCTCTCTAGTTATCTATCTGATCAACGTATATCAGTTATTGTGGGCGGCCATTCTTCAAGCTTTCACCAAGTAAATGCTGGAGTGCCTCAGGGCTCAGTTCTGGTACGAACATTGTTTCTTCTTCACATCAACGACCTTCTCTCGTCCAGAACTAATTCCATTGATAGTGTCGCCGAAGATAGTACCCTTCCCTCCAGTTTTCAGGTTCGTAAACCCATCACTAAACCTGATTTGGAAAACAAACGCAGAGCGATGCAGATATCTCTTTCGCTTCAATTTTGTGGGCGTCACATTTGAAAGTAACCTTAACTGGCATAAACACATTATATCTATAGCCACGGCAGCTTCAAAAAAGCTTGGATTTTTCTTTCGAGCCAAAAGTATTTTTCCGGTTCTAATTTACACACTTTATATGTGTTCCAAATCCGACCTCCCTTGGAATATTGTTCTCATATATGGGGCATGGCGACCCCCACAAACCTAAGGATTCTTAATTCCATTCAAAGAAGAGCTTTTCGTCTCATTGATGATCCTTCACTTACAGAAAGGCTTCCCTCTCTTGCCCATCGTCGGGCTGTTGAGGATTTATCGCTTATAGGTACTTCCATGGCTTATGCTCTGAAGAATTGTCCAGTATAGTTCCTCCACTCACGGTTCCACACAGAAAAACACGTGGTGCTGCGCGTATGTATCCCTATACGGTTCAACTGGACAGGCTCCGAACTTTCCACTTTGTTCGTTCTTTTAACCCTAAAGTTTCTAGAATGTGGAGCCTGCTGCCCGCGGAGGTCTTTTCTTTCCCCCAAATCTTCAAGTATTTAAGTCCCGTGTCAACAAACTCCCTCTTACCTCGCTTAAGACACCCACGGTACGTTAGTATTTAGGCTTTTAGCCTTCGTGGTTCGTTCAAAGATAAAAAAAAATAAAACGTTGTAGTTCATTTTTAAAGTACATTATCAATAGCCTATAATAAAAAATAGTATTTTTTGCTTTGCCCTATTTATAAAATTTTAACACTATTTAGTGCTGTACCTATTTTGTTTGAAAATATTTGCTCAGGTGCCGCTGGAGTTGTCATTGGACCTAATAAATTAAGTGATAAATTAGTCCCATAATGTCATTTACAACTGTGCCAAAATAAAACACAATGGGATAATAACAAAATCCATTTCTTTCAAGTCCAACATTGTGTATTTTAAAAATTACGAGATTACGGACCCATGTTAGCACCACAGCTCACGAACACTTTGTACCTATACCTGTATAAACGTAGTAGTTTAGTTAAGTTTTTAAAAAACCCAATAATATCATTAACATTTTTCATTGTATCCGCTTTTAAATATAACTTTTATCAACAATAAGAAAGGTTCTTATAACATTATCGGATGACTTAAAAATATTCTTAATGTTTTTATACGAATAAAACATTATGATAAACAAAAACTTAATATTTTGACATCCTAGTAATAGGTAACCAAACGTTATTTGACTTAATAATATCATTAAAATTAGTATAATTAATATTATACCCTTTTTAAAGATATTTAAAAAATGATAACAAAAATATTTTTGTTGATATTAGACAGGTTAAAATATAATTAACACAAAAAATGTATATTATAATAAAATAGTAAGAGTCTTAAGCTTTAAAATAAACAATATAACATATATATATATATATATATATATATATATATATATATATATATATATATATATATATATTTACTTTTGTTTACTTTGTTTCTTGGGATTGAGGTTTTTTTTATTAATAAAACAATAATTTACATTTTCTGACGTTTCGCCTTACATGGAAGGCTTTTTCAAAGATCTATTTATTTATTTTAACGATAGTCTTTTGGCATGTTCCTACAAAATAATAACGAGTTAAAACAATATTAATTATTTACAAAATATTAAATGGATGATTTTTTTACATTTAAAATTCTTATATTTATATAATAAAACTGACACATAGGTAGACATAAGACAATTAAAATTATATTTTAAAAACATTAAACTAATAAAATAAAATAATGGGATACGCACCTTCGAAAACATACCTTTTATATTAGATATTTATTAGAGATTAATGCAACTGTTTTGTTGGTAGTCGGCAGGATAAGAATTTCAGTTGATTTTTTTATTAACTTAAAAAATTGTGTTAATATGGTTTCACAAAAATGTAATCTTAATCCTATGTAGTGCAGATAATTATGTTATGTTTGAGATAGATACTCTTATTATTTTATTAAATTGTAATAAATCTGACTTAATTTTTCAATGTCTTTTTTGTTGTTTACACAATTTTTTTCTTTTTTATATGGATCATTTCCTTTACCATTAGTTTTTGGTATTTTTATCTTGATCAAGTATTTTTGTTTCTGTGTAATTAAAAGAATGTTTTGTTTTAATTTCGTGTTTATATAAAGCTGTAGATGCATTTTTTGATATTTGTGACCATTTAATCTGTTGTTTAGATGTTGGGTAGTCATACCAATGTATTTTTTGGACAATTAGAGCAAGGGATGGAATAAATGACATTTGATATTTTCTTTTGGGGTGTTTGACTTTTAATCTTGTAAAAAATTGACTTATTAAGTTGTGTCCTTTGTGACATACTATAATATTGTGTTTATTTAAAATATATTTAATTTTTTCCGACAAATAGTTTGTGTATGGCATGGCGATATATTTTTTATTTTCCAAGTTGTCATTTTTGGTAGTAAAGGCCTCTTTATTATAAAATTTTTGAATTCTTTGTAAAATAATTTTATTAATTAGTGGTAATGGAAAATTATTGTTTTTTAAAATATCTCTTACTTTATTTAATGTTTCTTGTCTGACAAAAGTCATTATGAAATTCTCGAGCGTGGCAATTTATCTAATTTTGAATAAAATAAATCAATGATAACGAAAAATAATACGATACGATCCGAACGATTTCTACAAGCCGAAATAACGACAGTATTTTTTGACCTATTTAAAAATATATAGCCGCTTTCCCCACCGATGAAAAGGTATACAATATATAACATTTTTTTCTTTTGAACATCTAAGTTTTGCAACCCAATAGATCTAGGACGCTCCAGTAAATCCCCATTTAGCATCGTCGGCTCCCCTACTATGTATGTTTTGTATAAAAAAGCAGAAGATAGGAGTTATCTACAATTTTATTAAAAGAATAGCAAAAAAACTGTCATAATGCAAAACTTGATAAAAAGTTTAAAAAACCGACGCTTCATTAAGATTTTGCTGTACCCTTAAAATTATATAGAGTGCATTCCAATAAAAACGAGCCACTCCCTATAATTCCATTATTTGTACCCTAAAAAAAATTCTGAAACACGTCAATTTTATTTTCAGGGGGACACATTTCTGTGTCAAACTTAACATGTCCAGGAGTATCCCCTTCCCCCACCAACACCAACGTCAAAAAGTTTAAATGGGAGAGTGGGTCAAGTAATACCTGGTCTTAAAGGGTTTTAAATTGTCTCTTTAACCGACTTTACTGTTTTAAAATCGATTTAGTAGTTTCCTAGAAAACGTACCTTAAATACTTCGTGTCTTTAGCCTCTATACTATTCTATTTTTAGTGTTAAAATAAATTTGGGTAAATAAATATATTACCTAAATGTGCAATATTTCATGGTTTCAGTAGTTTTTTGATGCTTCTGATAGCCGGAAACGACCTAAACTGTAGTTAACAGAAAGCAACTAAATCAAAGAAAAATTGCACAATTATTTAATATACCAACGTACAATTTTTTTATTATTTAAAAAAATAAGAAAATAACAGGGGCCAAATCAGGTATTTAGGGTACATTTTCTCAGAAACTACTGAACCAATTTTGAGGAACTTAAGTTTGGTAAAGAGAGAGTTTACAACGCTTTAGGATAAGGTATTACATGACCCTTTTGCCATTTAAACTTTTTAAAATTTGTATTGGTGGGGAGAGGGGATAACCCTAGACAAGTAAGTTTTGACACACATATCGTCGCCTTGCATACATAGGGGCGTATCTCAAAATTTTGTGTTTTTGAGTTAAGTCCACCAAACGGATTGTCCTAGACATTTCTAGCGGCTGTCTAATTGGCTTGTCTTAATTCCTTTTAGTTTAAAAGTTATTGAAATAAATTATTTAGGCGTAACAATATGTTGCAGAATTAATTTGCTAACAAAAAGGCGTATTTAAGATACGCCTTTTTGTTTGCAGTATTTTTTTCTTATCTTGTATTTAAAAAGGCGTATCTTAAGATATGCCCTTTAGTTTGCAATTATTTAAGGCAAAGTCATCCAATACGCCCATTGCAATAACTACAATTATGTGCTAAAGACCCCTAATTAGCCGATTGGTCATTTCAGTTACTTGTGTACAATTGTTAAGTGTACGTTCAGTGTTCGTTTTTTCATCATAATATACAAAATAATTGTTTAACAGTGCAAAAATGATGTACAAGAAAAAGTGGTATTACGGAACAGTATTAGCATGTGAAAACGAAAGTGACTCAAATTCAGACAGTTTATCCGACAATGTGCCTCTTAGTCGCCTTTTAGAAACTTCCAACGACTCAAATTCAGACAGTTCATCTGACAATCTGCCTCTTAGTCGCCTTCTTGAAACTTCTAATGCCAAAGAACCTGTAATAGAAAATGAAGTTCCTTTTACAAAACCGGGCAAAGCTATTAAAGAAAATGAAACCATAGGGTATCACGAATCAATTTTGAAAAATAAAAGCGAAACTGAATTATTATGTTCGGATAGCTCGCATGAACATTTTTCAGTTTGTTGTCTTCTGGAAATCACGAAAGCCAACAAATCTGTGCATCTGAATAAAGAAATGCCTTGTACCGACAGCGGTATAGTTATAATACAAAATATATCCATACCAGCAGATAAAGCAGTTGTCACAAACGAACCATTTCGTTCTACCCGTAATATCCAACACTCGAAAAGCTACAATTTTGAAGCAGATCAAATCTCAAATGATGAGACTGACATATCATATAATGATGATTTGGATAAAGATCCGAACTATGTAGACCTGTGCTCAGTTATAGGGTGCAGACAAGAAGGAGACCAATTTTGCTCTTTTGTGAAAATAATACGTGTAAAAGGCACTTTAAAAAATCATGCCGCGAACATGATCTGGATGTTTCCACAAATAGGGTTATTTGGAATAATAAGATATCTAGTAATAAAAGGCAGGAACTAATAACCGAAAAAGAAAAAATGCTATGTGAAGCAACCAAGACCACATCTTTAGAAAAAAATATGATATACCGCCTTTTGGAGTCCAAACATGTGAAACAAAACATTGTAAAGGCGAAGTCTGGGCTGCATGTCCCAAATGCCTTATACTCCTCTGTTGGGACCACTTTAGTGCTGACCCACCTTGTGAAATGCATAATTCTACAGATCCCAAGCGAGTTACAGATACGTCAAAAAACGAGCACCTGAGGATTTTGCAATGGACGGATGTCCACGGGAAGTCAAAATCAAGAAGACTAGAAGACTACCTATTTACAAAACCGCTCAAAGCTTAAGAAGATCTGGACAATCGTATATTATACCTAAAACTATGAATATAGTTCCACCAAAGACCTTAAGAAATCGTTGCAAAGGTAATGTGTGCGTAAAAAGTGGAAAGAGATGTCTTGATTAAACAGAAGAAGACCGTCAAGAAATTTTAAATGCTTATTATTCCTTAGGAGATGTTCAGTTACAGCGAGAATATATAAGTCTACATATTATTAAAGAAGAAACTAAACAAAAACCAAAACAAATGAAGATTCAAGACGCTCCTATTCCCATCGGTATTTTCTGCCTCTGAAAAGTGCTCGTATTCAGGTGTGTAAAGTATTTTTTCTCAACACCTTAAGTATTAGTGAGAAAGTAATGCGAAACTGCCTAACAAAGTTAAAAGCAACTGGGATAATTGAAAAGATAAACGGGGTGGACGGCCTGAGTGTATTAAAGAAAAAGATGAAATCATAAGGCGGGCTATTAGATATCATATAAACAGATTTCCTAGGGTAGAATCGCACTACTGCCGTCAGAGTTCGTCAAAGGAATACATTCACTCTGATTTAACGATCCCTATAATGCACAAAATGTACCTGGAGACCTGCAACAAAGATGAGGAATGTAGTATTGATACGTACAGACGTGTTTTTAAACAAATGAACTTGTCCATTCACCGGCCAAAAAAGATTTGTGTAGTTTATGTACAACATACGTCGAAGGTGACACTTTAAAAAAGAATGAATTGGAAGAAAGATACAGAACGCACATAAACAGAAAGCAAAAAATAAGAGAAATAAAACAAAAATGTAAAGAAACATCCACTGTTGACAAATCATTTTTAAGTGCAGTATTTGATCTTCAACAAGTGATATACTTACCTAAAACAAACGAAAGTGCAATTTTTTATAAAAGACGACTCGCTGCCTACAACTTTACCTTATACAACCTGGCAACAAAGGACTGCTTTTGTTTCACATGGAGCGAGGTAGACAGTAAAAGAGGATCTTCTGAAATTGCAACTTGCGTTTTTAAATTTTTGCAGTACTATGACGAAGAGGAGATTAAAACAGTGGCCTTATTTGCCGATGGATGTAGCGGGCAAAATAAAAACTCCATAGTTGCTTCAATGTTACTCTATTTTGTAGCAAATAGCCGATGCATAGAAGAAATAAGTCTTAGGTTTTTTGAGCCATTCCACGGTCAAAGTGAGGGAGACTCTGCTCATAGCACTATAGGAGTTGCTATTTCAAAAGCAGGAGACCTGTTTGTCCCTTCACAGCTCATACCCATATTCAAACTGGCTAGAAAGAAACATCCATACCATGTAACACAAATGAATTTTACAGATTTTCTAGACTTTAGAAGTTTATCAAAAGATATCCGAATTTTGAGTATTCGACAAGATGACAACAAAGACAGCATCAACTGGACGGAAATATCTGAAATTAACGTAAAAAAAATAATCCTGATAAGATTTTTTTAAAGTATCACCTTTGACCAAAGCTATAGAAGTATCTCACTAAAAAGGACAATAAATGACAGTATAAGTGATTTAACTGTTCAAAAACTCAATCACCAGAGACCCAAGATAACGCTTCCTAAATATAATGACCTACAATCTTTATGCACAGGTGCAACCCCAGTAATACGCTCTCAAGAACATATTACATTTTACAGTTCTCTTCCTCATGAATGAGTCTTGATATTTTTGATTTCCTATTAAACTTTAAGATTTTTCTTATTATATTGTTTGTTAGTTTCTTTTTGTTCATTAACTTAATGTAAAAACTAAAAACAATACCTGATGATTTTTAACAGATTCGTTATTCTCTTAAAAAAAAGATAAATAAAGGGTTATGTTTTTACATAAAAACAGTAGTCGTTTAATTTTTGTAAGTTACCTCTGTTACTCTTTTATTTTAATGTTCTTAACAATTATTGTACTTAAATTAATAAATATGTTGTTTTATTTTATGCATAGGGTATCTGATAATGTTTTGTTCATTGGTTATTTTTGATACTACTTAAATATGCATATGACACCGAAGGGGTTTTTGTTTAGTTTAAGATACAACTAAATGTAAAGTCTACATTAAAATATACTTTTGTTACTTTTTTAAGGGCGTATATTATTTTTAACATTATTGATATGCTATTAACCACTGCACATAAAAGGGCGTATCTTATAATTTATTTATTTTATGAACAATTATAGATATCTTATAAAAAAACTTCCTGTGTTAATCATGTATGAGACCAATTGACACATATTAAAAATAAAAACGACTTAATATTCCAAACAGTTCGTTCGTAAAAAGCTTTGCTTTCACTCCCAAATCTTTAATCTCCTCTGCTGTAAAATTTGTTTTTTTGAGTTACGCCCCTTTGTATGCAAGGCGACGATATGTGTACCCCTAAAGATAAAAATTGACATGTTTCAGGATCTTTCTATACGTGTACAAAAAACGGAATTAAAGTGGGTTGCTCGTTTTAATTGGAATGCACTGTATTTATTTTCTAAATAAATATAGTCACAGTGCTGGAACAAGTAAAGCTAGCGGAATAAGTAATATATTGCCCACCGAAGATGGCCTACTTCTTGGTGCCTAAATATAATAGAGGATATAATGATATTTTTGCCTGCATGACTAATTTAAGATAGATTATCTATTTTAGTTTTCATTAGGTCGTTAGATTTAAAAGTGGTATTAAAAATACAGTTTTTTGTATTCCTTTACCTCATGACACAATAAAATAGCCTAGCATGTAATAAACGAACTACAAAATTTAAAAACAATTTCTAAAAGGACCTTTTTTAAAATGTAATGGCTACTTCTCAAAAAATGTCGAGTTAAGCTTTTTCAAGTCGGTATTTTTGTTACACAATATTGATTTTTTTACATATTCTTTAGTTTATGTTTTGTTTGATAAAAATATTATAGTGGTTCCAATCTATTTTAGGTTTGAATTAAATATAAATATAATATAATAATATTATTAATAGTTAATACAAAATCGTCAAAAGCTTTTAAACATTAGGTACCTTACTTTCTTACAACCTTTCACAACCTTTCGCTATAGTAAATGTTATCGAAGCCAATATTGCCAACTACAAAAAAAATGCAGTGGACCTCAATAAGTCTTTAAATTTTGCACCAATCACACTGTCTTAAAACGGCGAGGAACTGATCGATTTCTCACAAATAATATTTTGTTTAAATAGTGAGGAAATCATTTTCGAGGTACTTTCTTGGATATATCCTATTTTTTATTATATAAAAAATAAATTTCTTTATAAATTTGTACATCTCTGCTTTAGCCAATATAAATTGAAAATGAATACCTAGTAAGTAACTCAGGTTACTGTAGTTTTAAACCAAAAAATACATTTTTATTGTGATATATTGGAATTCTTTGATTTGATTTTCTCAAAGTTTAAAACCTCCTTAAGTACAGGTCCATCAGGTCCATAAAGTATGCAACAATTAGGATTTTTTTATTTACAGTTTGTCATTTTTTTTACTTAGATGTAAGTATTTGTTTTAAAAAATTAACAAAATGATAAAAAGAAAATTTACTTAACTTTAAAAGTAATGTCAAAATACCAAGTTATGGCTTGCTATTTAAATTTTTATTAATGATCTATAGAAAATTTAAAGAACTATTTTAATACGTTAAATGTAGTTTTTTGCTTAAAATTTGGTACTAATTAGGTATTTTTCCAGTTAAAAAATATTTAAGACATTTTAATGTCTTGTTAAAGCTAAGCTAAAAAATATAAATTTAATAATATTTTAGATACAGTAGGTTTGTTCCAGCAGGCTGTCAGAAATGTTTGCAACAGTTTGGATTCTGCGCACGTCAAATTTGCCATTCCAGCAGTGCCATGTTTGTAACATTATACAATTGTTTGTTGTTCCAGCAGTAGTTTTATGATGTTGGAAACATGTTGGAAACTGTTTGAAACGTTTGCAAACTTTCTTCAAACATTACTGACATTTTTAACATAACCTTTCTTGTATTGACGTATAAGCAGTATGCACGCCTTGTTTATTTTTCGTTCCAGCAGAAAACTGTTGCCAACATTTCTGACTAATGTTTGTAACAACTTCTGCTTTTACGATTGTTGCCAACATGTTTCCAATATTCTGCTGGAACAAACCTATAGTATGTCTATGTAAGTTGCCGTCAAATAAAAAACTTTTATATATTGGATTTTACAAAGAAAACTTATTCTTTTTAAAAAGTTTTGCATGGTCCCAAACCTATATAGCATCCATCAGATATCAAATTGTATAAGTCATCTACGAGGATTGGCCGAAAACGTAATTTTGGCTCAATAGTAAAGTACCTGTTTTTGCTAATATCGAAAATTGTTATAAAAAAATATGTTTAGAATTAAAACATACTTTTAAATATACAATTTTGTTTGTTTACAAATATTTTGTTTCTGCGATAATGGTAAAAAATTAGGTTTGTACATTAGTGCATCACATAAATTTTATAAGGCTATTTTAAATACACTTTTGGATTTGTTATTATTACTAGAAAAATAATGTTCTAATGTACAAACCTAAATCTTCTCGATAATCGTAGGCAAAAATATACATTTGTTTTTTTAAACAACAGAATTGCATATTTAAAGGTACTTTTAATATCACACATTATTTCTTTATGCCAGTTTTCGATTCTAGCGAAATTACAGATAGTTTACACAGGCAAAAATTGATACAATTTGATATCTAATAGTTGCATTTTAGGTTTTTGACCATGCAAAACTTTTATAAACAATAGTTAATTGAAAATAACACAGTTTTTCATATGACGCTAACTTACAGCTACACGCTTTAATTCAATTAAAAATTTGTAATAAAAAATGGAATCAGATACAGGGTGTACTTTTTTCGAGCCATATAAAAAATAAAGTTGATGATGGTTTCTTGAAAACGAAATGTCGGATATAAAATTTAAAAATACCATCATGTAGTAACTATAGTGCCAATAAAAAGTGTTATTAGTTTTTTCATATCTCTTTAAATGGAGTCAGAAAAAAATAAAATCCATATGGTCCAATTTCCGTTCTTGTCAAATATCTCAGCAGGCCATACAAAATTTGTCAAGTTTCTAAACGGCATGTAAATAAGCTTTAAAAATACAACATTTCCCTAATTTAACCTAAGCTGTATCTCCACAAGTACCGACATTCCCATGCTTAGGATTCTTATCTTGAACACACTGTTTAACATTTCGTTATATTTTTCAAAATAAGGGTAGTTAACTTCTAAACCGTTTTTAAATTTGTTTACCAATTTACAAATATGTAACAAGAAGGAAAGGCATAGTAAATTGTTGTTGTTAATGATTTTTTTTTAAATCAGCTTCTTGACAAACATATTTTTGAAGCGCTAATAATTTTTTTAAAATATTTTATTAAATTAATATATGTCAATTTTCGTTTAAAAGACTTAAAAAAATTAAGCACTAGTTTCCTTTAAACCAAATGTTTTTTAATGCCATCACGAATGTCACAATCGCTTTTAACTTACCTTTTTTATTTACATTAAAAGATGGATTATACACTAAAAAGACAAGCAAGTAAAAATACATTTACTGAAGCTCCTTAGCTTTTTTCGTATTTAATCCATGTTTATATAAACTTCTTTTAAAATATATTTTTAATAGTACAATTAGCCCTTAAAATTTTATAACTTCCTGTACTGTATATGTGGTTTTTGGGTTTTATAAGTTTAGTGTTTTATCAGTTACCTTCTTTAGATATAAAATATAAAAAAAACAGTATTTCTTTTTAAAATCTTGCTTAAACGGCTGAAACTTAACGCAATATATTTAATTGATTAAAAAAAAATTGTTGTTTGATATGACACTATTTATTTTTGTTCTATTGGCGTAATTTAAAAAATGAAGTAATTATTTAAATTTAAACTAACTTTTTAACTGATTTTAAAATTTAATTCTTACCCAATTTACATGAGTTTACTTTTTGTTTAGATTTAATATACTTTATATATTTAATGTAATGCCTATTACTATTATAACTTTTTTATTGTTGTTGTTGTTGTTTTAAACTAATTATATTTTTTAAAGGTATATTAAAAATATGAGTTTTAAATGCAAAAACAATATTTGAAAATTACCTTACAATTTTAAATTACTTAACGTATTATGGTAACTAAAAACAAAATTCAATTAAGTATACAAGGTCACTCAAATTATGTGTCCGCCATAAGTAACTTTGGTATTAGTCAAGAAACAAAAGCGGTTTGCCAATATAGTACAAAAAAGTCAAGTGTATGGTATTTTTAAAAGGAAATTTAGTGACCCCTTCTAAGAAACAAAGTTTAAGTATTTTTGCGTTTTTTCAGATATCCCATTGAGGCTGACCTATTAGAAGGACTAGTTTTTTAAATTAACACCCTGTTTATGATTAAATAAAAATTTGCCACTAGGTCTGTTTTTTTTTAACTCTAGATACCAAATAGCATCTTTTCTTTATAAAATTTTAATGTATGTAATGTATTATTTTCATATTTTAGGGTTATAAACTACTCGTAAGGAGATTCAAAATAACGTGCCACAAGACCCCTCTTTCTATTACATTTTTTCCCAAGTTGGAACTCAGCAGCCATCTTAGAATTTTTATCTGTTAGTTTTACTCTAAAAGATAGTATTTATGCAACAATTTTATATCCGTAAGTTCAAATTGTTCAACTTAATCCGTTCAAAAAAGGGGAGGAAAAATATTAAAGAAATGTACTATAAAATTATAATACAGAATATTTCATTAAGGGTGGATAGATAGCATATCTTAGACAGTAGTAGTCGTAGGACATTAAAAAATCTTTTTAAGAAAATCGACTATAAAAAACCGCTGGAAATTATTTTTAAATTTCTTACTATACCGCTAGAGGGCGTAACAGCTATAGTCATGTGGAAAATATATATTTTTAGAAATCACCCAGTATAAGTAAGAAAAACAATATTACCACGGTATTGCTATTAGAATTCTGCATTTTTTTTTTTTGGTTTATTACTTTTTCTTGTAAGGCGTAAAATAAGGCTTTCGGGAAGGGTGAAGTTTTACTTGTTAAAATGTTCATAATATTGGTTTGCCTTAACAGAATTTAACAAACGTAGTTTTGTTTTAAAGAAAAACCGATGCTGATAAAAAAATAACCTTACTTGTATTGCCCCTTGTTGTTTCCGCTAGACGGCGCTGTTTAACGAGTTGAGGGTTTTTAAATTATTTTATTAAAAACGAAAACAACTATATAAAATTTACAACAAGAAATTAAAAAAACTGCATATATTTATCTTTATTCGTTCAGACCTGATTGCAAAAACAACGATTTTTACTAAATTAGTATTAGTTGAAATTTTTGTTTTTTTAATTTAGTGATAAAGCGTGCCGTGACAAAACAAACATAGTTTTAAACTTATTATTTTATCAAAAATATTAATAAAAGTAGCTATAGAAATTATTATTGTTATCTGTAATAACAGAATTAACAGAATTAACACTACCGAGGCGACCAAGAAGAACGTTTACTTCTTTATTAAGGCCTATTTAAAAGTACGCAGGATTTGCAAATTCATTTGATAATATCAATATTGTTGAAATGTAATTATCGTTTTAGATTAGTCTTTTACCAACCCTCAAAGTAAGGTTTAAATATCAACATTAAAAAAAAAGTGTAAAAAGACCCGAAAATGGCACAAAATGTTTAAACATTTTTAAAGACCATAATTCCCTTCTAAATAGTCTTAAAGCGGTTATTATTTATGTTAATTCTGATTTTATAATTATTACCATAATTATAATTTTTTGGCTACTCTTATTATTATTAATATAATACATAAAATTATAATTAGAAATATGTTTGTTTTGTCATTGCACGCTTGATCACAGAAATTTAAATGGGTGTTTTTTTTCAACTAATTTAGTAAATAAACCATTTTTTTGCAATAACTTTTAAACGAATAAAGATAATAATATGCAGTTTTTGAATTTTTGTTGCAAATTTAACAAGGTTTTCGTTTTTAAAAGAATAATTATAGCAGTTGATTTAAAGTTTTAATGAAAAACTTAAAAAAAAAACTAAAATCGTTAAACAGCGCCGTCTACCGGGAGCAACAAAGGGCAATATGACTGGGGTTAATTTCTTTCCTAATCAGCGAAGGTTCTTTTTTAAAACAAAACCAAGTTTGTTAAATTCTGCTAAGGTCGCAAACCAAAATTATGATCATTTTAACTAGTAAAACGTCACCCTTCCCGACAGAAGAAAATGTGATGAACAAAAAAATGCAGAATTTTAATAGCAATACCGAGGTAATATTATTTTTTAACTTATACTGGGTGATTTTCAGAAAAGTTATTATCCTAACAAGTGCGGAAAGTTTAACTTTCCCGCAAGAGTTAGGATCAATATTTTTCTACAAGCATAAAAGAAACAATTTATACATTCTTGAAAGTTTATTTTAAATCACAATCTAATAAAATTTTATTTATTATTTATTAATATTAAAAGTACAATTTGTAGCTTTTTGTAGACTAATTGCCGAATTCAGATATCGCTGTGTAGCTGAAGGATTACTGTCTTTATTGAATGGTGGAGCAAGAGGCATCTGGTTAATTGAGATGGGCCTGCATTGTGCTCGTTTATTTAAGGATTTATGATTAAAATTTTGTTTCATACATTCTTCTAAAAAAATCTTATTAAAAAAAAATGCGTGCAGGAAAGAGACAGTTTCGAAATTAAAGTGGGTGCGGAAAGTAATGTTATAAGCATGCTTGTAAAAAAATATTTTTATAGATGACTAAACCTGTAACGCTCCCTAGCGGTATTGTTAGGAATTTTAAAATAATTTACAGCGGTTTCTTATAGTCGATTTACTTAAGAGGATTTTTTTCAAATGTCCTACGACTATTACTTCCTGAGTTATGCTACCTATCCACCCTTAATGAAATACCCTATATAATTCTTTGTACTCCGAAATGTGAGTTTCTTTTAACTAATGCATGAAAACATGTAATTTGTTTGTACTTGTAGATTTTCTGGTTCGTATAGATATCTTTACAATTTATTATTACAGATTTTGTGTTATATATCGGGTAAATAATTGGGTGAAAGTAAAATGAAATTTAAAAATAAAAACCAGAACAAATCAATGGGTTCGCATGAAAGATTTTACAATGGACCACTTTCGGTAGGCATAATAAACTTGGCATTGATTTATAAACTGTTTCAATTTTTAAAAATTATTAAAGAAGGTCAAGATAAATATGAAGTATTTAGCAATCACTTTTTACTTTATTGTTACGTTATTGTTTTTAACGCGTAAGTGTGCAAGAATTTTTGTTTAATGTAAAAAACTATTTTTATAATTGTTATACAAATAATTTTAATTAACATCATAATCTTTTTTTTAATTAACAAATTCCAAATGCTGATTTATTTAAATAAAGTTGTAGTTAAATTTAGGCATCTATAGTAAATACTAAAGCAAATTAAATATGCTTTGTTTTAAATTTACACCACATATTACAAAATAGGAAATTAGATAATAAATCAATTTATTTTTTAAATATTCTTCTTTTAGTCATAGTTACAAGAAACACTACAAAAATATTTGGAGAAAAATAAAATAATAATAAAAGTTATGAAATAGGTTTAAAAAACTATTCTTTGTGATTCTTATTAAAAGTTTTTCTTGCAGCATTTATTTATATTACTTATCATGCTTATTTTTGTAAGCCCCAAAACCTTACATGATTTACAGGTTTTTGTTTAATAGCAAGGGCGTAGCTAGGATTTTTCTTTTATTTTTAAAGTAAAACATGGAACCTAAATTAAAATACAGGATTGTTTAACTCTATTTATACAAGAAATAATTTCGCCTATGTACAAGATACAACAAATGACTTAAAACTACAATTTTTGTCTGGTTGGGATGGGGTAAGGTTTATCTTTTATGACAGGTAAGGTATTTTAAAAACAGGATTTTCATTTTCAAGTAGGAATTTTTAATGGAGCACCATGTATGTTTTTGACTCTTTATTAAAAAAAATATTTAATACACTATACAAGTACTCCTTTCAAGATATCAACAGCGTGTCAATGTACAAGGGGGGGATTGGACGTTTTTATCTCAGTTATTACTAAAGTTATTAAAAAACTTATGTAGGTGTTATAAGCTCGATTTGGAGAAACTAAAAATGGGGCAGTTGGAATTTTAATTAAATTATTTATCGAAGAGATACAAGGAGAAATAAAAAAATTGACGTTCAGACAGAATCTACAGAAAGTATTTGATTTTATATAGAGGGTGGCGTTTAAAAGTTGCGATGCCAACTTGATGTTTTATAATTAATAGTCCGTGTTACTACGATTACAAATATTTATATTTGTAATCGTAGTAACTACGGACATCGTATTATTATCTCTTGTAGTTTTTTAAATATTTAAATTTTATTATTTGTTTTTGACCGTACCCCTATTCAATTACAATTAAATTTTAAAATAATAATTTAAATGTAGTAATGGGAATATTATTACGATTTTACCCATCCGTAATCTACCTTTAGAAATATAAACACAATAAAAAATGTGTGGTTTTCTAAAGAAACTAAATTCTCTTATAACTTTTTAAATTTGGTTATATGAGGATGATACCATTAGGTTACTAGGTGTGAAATAATTGTTGTTTTTTTGTTGTATTTTGTTTTAAAGCCTTCTAGTCTGTAGCATAGTTTTTAAAAGAGGTAATATTCTTTTGTATTTTAGCGTTCTTGTTAACAAATTTATAAATTTAGTATGTTTAAATTTTAAAATAATTTTATATTTTGTTGTAACACACGACTTAAAACGGGTTTATTTTTATATACTTATATTTAAAAAAAAACTGAAACATTTTAGTGATAAGCAAGGAGCATTACTACATATGTAAGAATTAATTTCGGTTTATTGTGTTTATACTTTGCAAAAGTACATTAGGTTTAGTATAAATTTTTAAAAAACATATAATTTTTATTAAATTTTAATATAAATTTAAAATATTATTGTAAAAAATGGTGTTTATACGGGGTACGCTCAAACACAAATATTAAAATTTAAATATTTAAAAAACTACAAAAAATAATACTGCGATATTATAAATATTTTTGTAATCGTAATGACAAGGACTATTCATTAGTAAAAAAATATACAGGGTGTTCCATAAAAAAACATCAAGTTAGCATTGTAACTTTGTAACGCCACCCTGTATAAAAATCAAATACATTTTGTAGATTCTACGTAAAAAATTCTAAAACTATTGTCTCTAGGGTTCTTGGCAATTCTTTTTATTTGAGGATATACAGGGTAAAATCAAAAACGACAATTTTTCAATTTCTGCTCGTATCTCTTAGATATACAATTTTATTAATATTCTAACTACGCCATTTTTAGTTTCTTCAAAATCGAGCCTATAATACCTACATCGGTTTTTTAATAACTCCGCAGTAATAACCGAGATAGCCAATAAAAACGCCTAATTTTGCCTACCCTGTACTTATAAACGGTAATATGTAAAGACAGAAAATAATATTTTAACACTAATAATTTTTAACTAATTCTGTCACTGTCAGAGTGACAAATACAAATAATATAAGAACATATCATTAACTACTTTTCATTGTTAGAAATAAGTACTAATAAGTACGTCAGCCATTTAGTTTATTTTAGGTACATAACGTTTGTTTTGTTCGTAATCTTGGTTCTTGAGTTTGGACCGCGTCAAATTGAAATCGTTAATACTTTAGAGATCTTTACGTCTGAAAGATGGAAACACTGACTTTATAAGACAGATTTATTTGAGAATTTATTTTTATGATTGACTCTGTCGACTGGTCACAACAATAAACTATTTTATTTTTTGTATTTCTATATTTAAATAGCTTGATATAGACATTAACATACAAATCTACAATTGTATTGTTCGTAACATTATTTAATATTGTAATATTTGTACCGTGCTCTATGTTGAATACCGTGTCAGTAAAGTTTGTTTAAATGAATATTTTTGTGTTAGAGTCCTCTATCCTAAGCCTATTTTCTTATTTTTAGAATTATAACAGCTGCCTATAAAACAATAAAAAAGACGAAATACGTAAAAAGAAAAATGCATATACAAACGTTTACGTAAGCATGGACGGGGAAGTAAGACTTTTGCTTACTTTTGACGACATGGGGAGGGGTAATCAATAAATGTTATAAATCTGCTTACTTAATACTTAAACGGTCCCTATTGCAAAATGGTTAAATAACAAACTACACCAATTACATAGTTGTTTCTAAGATATTAACATTAAACATAAATACTTCAAGTTATTTAGCTTTTAATAGATGACTTAGAAAAGCTTAAGAAAAATGCCTACATATTCTCAAAGACACAAGAGTTAGAACTAGCTACCCAAGTTTGTCGGAAACCTACTCTATCCATGTTAGTTTTTGAGAAAATATTAATTTAAAATTTACAAGTGGCTAAACCTTATTTAATTGTATAAAAGAATAAAACAATCCAAAAAAATGTAATAAGATGCCTGTAAAGCTCTGTATAGATTAGGATTATTGGGTCCAGTGGCGTTTCAGTGGGAACCACAGCCAATATTATTGTAAAAGAAAGTACGCCACTGACTTTTTATGAACTTTTAATATTTTTTTCTGATTAGGCCATTACCAATTTTTATTTTCTTGTATTTTTCCGTATCTAGCTTCGTTTTTAGCAAAAATATAAAAGCTACTTTAATTTCTTTTAAAAAGTAGCCATAGACAACATGATGTAAAAAGCAAAAATACAAATAAACCAATAATTTGCCTTAAAACAGTCAGATATTTGATCAAAAATCGTCAGTTTCTTATTTACTAAGGTTGAAATTGTTTATTTTCTAATTTTGCATTTTGTTTAATGCTGTTTATGGTCACTTTTTAGAATGACTTAAAGTGGCTTTAATTTTTGTTATTTTGAAAACAAAGCAAGATACGTGAAAAGACTAAAAAGTTGCATCTTTTATTGCTTAATCTGAAAAAGTATTAAAACTTAATTAATATAATAATTGATATCCACATTGGTAAAAGTATTTTTAGGATATTTAAAAAATACCGTCTTTTTTAACTTTAACGTCCTGTATCTTAGAAATACAGCAAGTCCGGACACATGTTTATAGGAAACTTTTTCTTATAAAAACACATAAGAATTTACTCCCTTAAGTTTTGTACCAAGGTTAGGAAACACCCTACATATTTTTGAAAAAGTTAGGACGAAGTATAATATAATGAATAATTAAAAGCATATAGCTAAAGACGAACAACCTATAATGGTAGGTTTACATCTGAAATGTATTGCATGATATTTATGTCAGATAGAAAATGTAAATGGTCAAAAATTTATGTCTAATAAAATTTTTCTATTGTTTACAATACCCAGCTCCCGTCCTCTGTAACTCGATAGAAAAGAAATTTCCTGAAATTGCCATGTGATTTACATTGCATAGAAAGGAAATTTCTTTTCTATCCAGTTACAGAGTACGAGGGCAGAATTCTGTCTGACATAAATATCATGCAATTAATGTCAGATGTAAACCTACCATAAGATTGAAAAGTACATCCGGGAAAAAAGACAATTATGTTATCGAGAGGTTGCAAATTACATAACAAATTTAGTTAAAACGTTAATGTATAAGGTGTAATATACCTAAATTTTTCCTTTAAAATATTTGTGGTTATATTGTTTTTAGTGTTATTATAAACTATTTTTATTTTTAGACAATGCTGTAAAAATTTTTGTTTTAAGTTACTTTATTAAACAAGTTTTAAAAAGTGTAAATAAATCATTTCCAAGTCTTTCTTATTATTCAACTGGATCAAAAGTTTAAATTAATAAATAATCTCTAAATCTTAAAGTACTTAAATTACCAAGTAAAATTTGTAAAGAATTGTCCAACCATTGCAACCCTCTGCAAACTTAAAGTATTTTTAAATTAGGCTTCAACTCATTACGGCACATTAAAATATTTTTAATTTGTTAACTAAACGCAGAAAAACTACTAAACAAAAAGAACCATAAAATACGCCCCCAATAAAATATTCCTAATTATTTCGCTTGCCTTTAACCTAAAACTAAAAATTTTAAGAGGCGGTTTTCAAAAATGCACTATAGTAAAATAATGACAGGCTTATTGAATATTATTTTACGGTCTTATTTAAATTAATTTTACTGCTTTCATTATTAGACTAAATGTGTTGAGAAAAATAATATTCCCTATACTGGGTGACAAAAAAATAGTTTCTTTAGTGAAAAAGTATTCTTTTTAAATTTAGGAATATTTTATTGTATCTCTTGATGCGAATGTTGGATGAGTAATACCTTGATATTTTTATTAAAACACCCTATATATTTCTAAGATTAAAATTCTACAACTCACTCCTGATATCAGAGCCGTACCTAGAATACGATTTTGGGGGATAAAGCCAAAGACATATGCACAAAATATATCCTTCTGCGGGATTACCGTGCCATTTCTAGAAAACAACCCATTAAATGGATATTTTTTGAGGCTTTCAGGAGGAGCGATTGGCACCATTGCTCTTCCCCTCGGTACGGCTCTGGCTGATATAAGATCTTTTGTATATGCTTCACCTATCGTCTTTGGTTTTAAATAAAATGACGTTAAAGATGCCCAATCGACCGCACAATATGCAGTTTTATGCAAAAGGAAATGAACATTGCAAATATTTGAAATGCCCAAATTAATTATTTTAAAGGACTCTGCCTTTTAAGGTCACTATTATACTAGCTCCTGTTTAACCGGAAGTGCTTTAAAATTTGAGCTACAAAAATACCCCTAAAAATTTTAATGGTACATATACATAGACCATACAGCCTATATATATATATATATATATATATATATATATATATATATATATATATATATATATATATACATACATATATATTTAAGATTTAAATTCTAAAAAGATATTCCTGATATAAACGCTTATGATAAATCCATAAGCCATCTCTTTTGGTTTTGGAGAATATGGAATTTAAAAATGTCCGAACGACCACGCAATAAACAGTTTTATGGTTTTTGTGCATTTGTCTAAACTTTTCAAACACCATTTTTTCTAAAACTAAAAAAGATGCGTTATGGATATACTAGACGTTTTGCCAAAGTCATACCCGTGGAAAATGAGTTACATTTCCTGCTCGTCTCATTATCTTAAAACTGTTCATTAAAATAGTATATTGTATAGAAAAAATAACACTCATTAGTTGCTCACAAGATTTGCCCCACCTAAGAAAAAAACACCGGTGGCGCCTTCAAGTAGTTGTTGAAAAATTAAATTAATTCTTTTTCGTTATTTACGGCTTTCTGAGACGGGTAAAAATGGCAAATTCCCAATTATAGTCATCACTTATTTTTCCAAATGGAGAAAAAGATGGCTAGTAAGCCCATCCTAAAAGAGCATTCCATTTCAAACCATTTACCAACTACATAGGCTGTTTTTTAAGAAGGGCTCTTTTTTAACAAGCAGTTTACTAAAATAATTTTAGACCATTCATAACACTAAGTAATAATATTTATTTATGACAACTGACTTAGGCCGAGTTTACAATTCAAAATTTAATTTTAGTTTTAGTATTACCATTCGTATTAGTATTAACCTAGATTAAATTAAGCCACTTTTCTGATACTGTATCAAGCTACATTTAATAAAAAGGTAAAAATTAATAAAAAAAGTATATACTTATTGGTTTTTACCCTTTAATCGCACGTAAGCAATGAATATATTTTTTTAATTTTTAGTGACTTAAGGAACTAGAGCGTAGGGGAGGGGGCAGAGACTCAGGGCTAGGAGTGGCAACGATATATCGGAAATGAAATATCAATAATCAATATTTAATTTTTCGATATATCGATATATCAATATCGAATATTTTCGATATTTGTGGTAAATGAGACAAAATGAAAAAGCCATTTTTCACTTAAATTTTTAAAACAGAAAATGTTTAACAATAAAGGCAATTATAGTTTAGTGAAACTATAATTGTTTGATTAACAGTAAAATTTAAAAAAAGGTATACGACGTATTTTTAAATTTCTCTTCTCGGGGCCCTCAATCTTACGGGGCCCATCGAACTCTAACTTATTAAGTATAAATTGGAGTAGTGAACATTTTTGCCATATTTAAAATATGGGAAAACCAGAATTGTAAGGAGGTGAAGACTTTTTAACATGGAATTAAATTTTAATTAAATAATAGTTAGGGCCACCTTTTCTTTTTTTCCCCGGCCCTCTGTTTACTAACATATCTTGTTGATGTTTTATATTCTAAAAAAATAAGGTGCTTTTCTTATTTTGCCTCGAGTGTTTCGAAATTTTAAATACTTTACTTGGGGCTCTATTTTATATTTGCTCCAAGGCCCTTGCTTACGTAGCTACGCGACTGTTTATTAAGGATTTAGTTTTGGAATTCTAATGTGGTTTTTAAAAACTAAAATTAATTCCAAAATTTAATATGTTAATTTTATTTAGTTAATTTTGATATATAAACCCTGGCCTCTGGCCTTACTTTATTAAGTGGCTGTAGAAAAAATGTTATTGAAATACTGCCCATGTGGCACCAAATTATTAGGTATATTTTTTTTTTTTGGATATGCTAACGAGACATTTAAGTTCTATTTTAAAAAGAGAGTTATGACCATAAATAACTTTTTGCTAGCGAGGAAAGGTCGTAAAGAACAAAATTATTAATTTCAGTTTTCTTTGTCTACTTGACCAAAAATTGAGCGCTTCAGATTACATGGTACCCTACAGGCTGTCCACGAGTCCATTGAGTTTACAAGAGAGCAAAAGAATAAAAAATTTCTATTTTTGAAAAAAAATGCTTTATAAAAATGTGTGCTTGTAAAAAAATGATTTACAAGGAGAAAATAATGATTTTGTACACAGGGCGCGCAAAAACCTAAAAAAAAATATTTTTCTCCAAGGGTAAACTTCTTTTATTTTTATAAATAAAAACCAACTCTTTCTTAACTAGGAAAAAGCATGAAAATTACCAACTTTTGTTTTTTTAACATTTACATTTACTTTGTTTTTCGTGATCGCCTACTGCCTTTTCACATTTGCGGAAGACGGATAGGTAAGCGACGGACCGACACGATCAAAGTGTATAGAGTCTCACAAAACCATTCACACGTTAAGAACGCGGAAAAAATGTTGAATCAAGGAAACACAAAGATGTTAAAAAAAAGATAAGATGTCTTAAAAAAATTTTTCAGACAAAATAAGTAAAAGACTGTGAAATTTTTATCTTGGCTACTCCGACACTCGACGTTGGATTTTTTGAGGAATCTCGGTTCTTGGGTGTGGACCGCATTAAATTGAAGTCGGTTGCCGACTTTTCGCCATTTTTTTTACACTAGACATCTTCTCGGATTTGAATTGGGATGTTCCAATCCCCATGCAATTAATAGCGAAACGTCGGTAAATTTCTATTTGACGTGGTCCAATCCCAAAACCAAGATTCCACAGTTGACCAAGGATGTGAAAATTTTCGTTCTATGTTGGATTTTTTGTTGGTTGCTGCTAATTTTAAAGTATAATTTAAAAACGACATATTAAATAATGCTTTTTCGCGTAACTATACATTTAACATTAATATGCTTTAAAACTCTTTTAATTTGGTATTACCTTTAAAGATCGAATATGTAACAAAATGCTTTTACATTTTTTACCGTTTTACAATACAATGGTAATTTGAAAAGGTATGGAAAATGTTAATAAAAAATCTTAAAGCAAACAAATACCACTTAATCCATTGCAAAATATTGAGCAATTTAAAGCAGGATTTAAGTGTTTTATTTTGGATGAGCCCGAAATAAAACATCCACTGGAAATACCTTTTTTGTATCAGAATATTAGCGTTTTATTATTAGGTGCTAAGAGTACAAAAATTTCCTAAGAAAAAAATGAGGCTTGCATATCACGTAAACATCCTGTATGTTACTCCCTGACATTTTCCATTTATTTTGAGAATCAGGTATGTGTGGTAAGTTAAAAACCAACCTTTTTTCTTGGTGTTGGCCATGATCATGGCAATTCAAATCCTCGATAAATAGAACTATAGGAGAACCATGTCTTAAGTTTTCTCAACCAAGACATCCTTTTCCTTTAAATGCTTCGTTTTAACTGAATATTTTACTATATAATCAATTGTAGCAATCTTCACTTATCCCTATGTGTAAGTGACTTTGGTACTGAAGCTTTCTTAATGTTATAATTAGTGTCCCGTTTTTTTTTCATTCGTACCCATATTCCCGATTAACGTAACGTAACGTAACGTAAAGAAAGCAGAGGGCTATAAAGTTGTAAGAAATCTCATTTGACATTCTCGAGCGTGGCTATTTTTTTTTATTTTAAAGTAAATAGTCGCTTCCGTCACCGATGAAAAGGTACACATTATATAACATTTATTTATTCTTATCGTCTAAGATTTGCAATCCAATAGGTCTCTATGACGCTCGAGTAAATCTCCATTTAGTATCGTGGGCTCCCTCATTATGTCTATAGAATATTATATTGACAACTGACACGAAAACTCAGCTATTGTGGCAAGCACAGTGTTGCTAGAGTTAAATCAATCAAAACAAAAAAGCATTGTACAGACCCATATTTTGCTAAAACACTTGTATGTTAAAAATACCACATTTAAGTCAATATTATGTTTTAATTATTACCTACCGCCAATGCCTAAGAAATACATGAAATCTAGCGGTTGCTTTGGTTATTACACCACCATTTTTTTTGGAAGCATGACATTTTCCTCCGCCCCCCTCCCTCCCGGAATACAATTCTATTTTTTTTTTGTTTTATCTTTTTGACATCCCACGAAAGCCTATGCCTAAATACCAGAGTACTGTGGGAGTCGGGTTATTAGATGTTCGTCGATCGTTCCCCTGTTCCGTCAACGTTGTCACAGCACCTTTTAGACAACACGGTAGTGCCACCACGGACGTTATTTTTTAATAACTACTACCTAAACATGTCTCCCCTGCTGGAAATCGAACCGGCGACTTCTGGCTTTAAAAATGAAAGCTCTGTCCACTGTGCCACAGGGAGACTGCCATTAGGAGGGTATTTTACAAAAATAAAAGAATAAAAACCTTACTAAAACCTGTTATATCATTCACTATTTTATTTTAAGGAGATGTGCTTCAAGATAATTGAATTACTTCTTTACACATACCGCGAATGAAAAAGCTGTCTTAATTAGAGAACTATATATGGCCAGTTGTAGTGCAATAGAATCTTGTTTAAAGACATATGGGCAATTAAATAGATTTTATAATTTTTGTTTTAAAATAATTAAACAGTAAGGTCCCAAACTTTATTATTTGTGCTTTCGAGCTTCCAACATCGCTAAGTAATACGTCCATTGTTAATCATGTGAATTGTTTTTAAACTTTAGGAAAATTTTAATTAGTAATACAAAAAATTTCAGTTTATAAAATAAGAATCTTTTTTACCTTTTCTTTTTTCTGCGTATAAAAATATATCGTTAATTTATCGTTAATCTGGTTTTTTTGCCAATCAAAATTTGGATTATGAGATGACAAATTATATGTTTTTATTTGAGGATGTTTTCACAAAAATTACTTTTCTTAGGATTTTTAAAAACTTTAAATACACAAACTCATAAGTGTCCTTTATACATGGAAATTTTTTTAATAGGCCTATTAATATATAAGCTTTTAAAATTTGCATATTTAACAGGTAGGTCCTATCTTTACGGACGTTTAGGGACACGTTTTATTAATAAATATTATTTTAACTTTTCTTAGAATTTTTACCAAAAAATGAGAATCAATAATTAAGGATATACCAAACGTTTTTATTAAAAAAAAAACATATGAGCGGTACTCGTATACGAGGTATCTCAAAAAATGTGAATTTTGCTCAAGAGGAAAGTACTATTATTTTTTTTACAATATCAAAAAATTTAATTAAAAAAATGTTTTTGAATTTAAAAATAGCGTTTAAATATATAAACTAGTTTATTTTACTCATTTTTGTAAAAGATAAAACAAAAATCCAAGAGAAACGTTTTTTCTATTTTTCTCGAAAATTTTTGAGGTGGGGGTAAAACTAGTTATAACATAAGTTGTAGGTTTTTTTAATGTCGACAACTTTTACATTTAACTTTTTTATGAAAGTTATTATTTAGCTTGAAATTGCAAAAAACATTTTTCCCTTAAAAACCACCGCATTCAGCCCCTAAATGCAATATTTTAGTCCGAAAGTGTTTTTCTTACATAGTTAGGATGCACTTAACAAAGCTATACCATTAGTTTGCTCTAAGGCAATTTTTTTGCAATCAGGTATTCCGTCTGGACTATTATTCATTTTATCACTTATTATTTTTTATTTCGAACAAATCTGCCATCCTTTAATTGCAAAGTCATTATTGTAAATTATTTAAAACTAAATATATAACCTCAAAAACAAATATATTTTCTACAATAGGAGAAAAAAACGTCTCTAGGGACTTAAATGGTCGCATTACTCCTTGGGAACGTACTTAAATGAAAGACTGTATTTCGTATCATCATTAAATAGATCTCTTAAAGACCCGATCTATCTTTATTAGTTTTGCAAATATGGCCTTACAAGTCATGCTTTATTAATGTTTACCAGCTACTGTTACATACCCAAGAAAAATTTAAAATTATTCCTTAGGTTTAAATGAACATGTTTTAAAATAAAAAAAGACAGACACGTCAAATGTGATATTAGTTAAATCTCTTTACAAAGTTTTTTAAAACGTGATAAAATATTAAGGCTTTATTATTTATCATACTAATATTTATTTAAATATGTGAAGTATAAACAAACTAAAAATATTTATTGTAAAACTCCTTACTGCTTGTAAATTACTTGAAAAGCAATTAGCTTTGAAAGAAAGACCTTTGGCTAGTGTAAAAATCCACATTGCCAAAGTGGATAATGTCCAATGGATGTAAAAACTTTAAAAATGGTTACATATTTGCTGCATACATACACATACCTACATACAAACAAACTTACAAGTTTAATTTTAAATAATTGCCCTCTATGTTTAAATGCACCATACTGTAGTAAATGTAGTAAATAATAATAATATTAGCTGAAACAACTACAAATTCACGTATGTTATTTTAATATTACCAATTCAGGATATATAGTCCCTGGGCCAGTAATGAAATTGACTTTATGATAATAATACTTTTATAACTTATTTAGGGGTGTTTCTTTTGACCAGTCTACAACGAATATTCGCTATATATACAGTGTGTCCCAAGATTGGTGTTACAAGAGGACAAATGGACCAAAAAATTTTGGAATTTTTAAACGGTCAAAATAAACAAAAATATAATTAACGCCCAACAGAAGTGGACAAGGGTCGGCTAGTATCTAATAATTTTTTAAATTAATTTGGTGCTACCCTAGGTTTTTTAATATATTAGTTTTTCATATTAAGACAAAATTAAATAAAAAAATTTCCAAAAATTATTTAAAGCTTAAAACCCTTTATCGAAGAACTTGCGGATTCATGTTTACGTATATAAACTTATGTTTTAAAATTACCTACTTAAACAATAATTTCTTAAATTTTATCCACACACTTAGCTAACACCCGGTATATGTATGAGGTAAATAATAGTATATTATGGAACAAGCATGGAATGTTACTCATTGCCCACGAGTATCACTTTTGCAGCACAAGCCGCAGGCGAGTGCTGTTAGCCATAAGAGAGGGAAATTAGTATTCCGTGCGAGTTGCATACTGTTACTTTTTCTAGGAATATCTTTTGTTGATTTAATTAATACAAATAATAAATTTAGTTCTTGATTTATGGTATTTGTCAGCCATGACATACTCGAAATTATAGACTATACCCTATTTTTTTGCAAGAGATAGCAATAAAAATGTCTCGGGACGGTTAGAAGGTTGTAAACCATAGACGCACCAGTCTCTGTGCAAAGAACAGGTAGAAATACACCGAATTGCGTTAAATAAGGATTATAAATTTTATATATATTTTAGTATCTTTCCGTATGTGCAACTGAGTGGTTATAAATTGTTAGAGTATTGTTCAAAGTATTACAGTATTGTAAAAATGGCTTTTCCGCCGAAACGCCCATGTTTCGGACATTTAACTGTAAACGAAAAGCAGATTGTTAAAAACGTATTCGATTATATTAGAAATGATTAAAGCTCTAATTTAGGTGTGGACGATTGTGTTAAAAAATATGCGTTGATGACTGGGGTGGGAAAAGCGACAATTTACAGAATTTTGAAACAAGACAAAGAGGGAGGTATAATTCCACCAAAAAAGCGACCAGGCAAAACAGAACTTTATATAACAGACGACACAAAACAAACAATTCGACGAATTGTACATAGTTATTTTACCGAAAAAAAATCCCTACTTTAGATGTCATGTTTCAAGCTGCGAAAAATCATCCACACGTGCCGGAATAAGAAAATTTTCAGTGGAAAAAATTCCAAAGCAAATCTTTATTAATAGAGAATGGAGAAATTGTCCATTGGAGGAGAGATTATTTGAAAAAATAAAAAAGCTCGTACGGAAGACAATATATTATCTAGATGAGACTTGGATAAATGAAGGACATACCGTTAAAAAATATTGGCAAGATGGGAATATAACAACTGCTCTCCAGGCTTTAAATGAAGGACTTTCTACGGGTTTAAAACCTCCATCTGGAAAGAGCGTAGACTAATTATTACTCATATTGGAAACGAGAATGGTTTTGTTGATGGAGGTCTTTTAATGTTTGAGTCCAAAAAACAGGAGATTATCACGAAGATATGAATGCTGATGTATTTGAAGAATGGTTTTCGCAGATGATCGACTTAATACCAGAGGGTTCGATTATTGTAATGGATAATGCAAGTTACCACTCCAAAAAAGTAGATCGTGTTCCAAATTTAGGCTGGCTTAAAAAGACATTCAATCCTGGTGGATGCAGCAAAATATTGAACATCCTACAGATAGTGTTAAACTAGAATTGTTGCAGCTAGTAAAAAGTGAAGTCGCCACAAATAAAGCTAAGTACACACGTTTTGTAATTGACGAAATAGCTAAAAAACAAAATATAACTGTATATCGGCTGCCATCTCATCACAAGTGAAAGGCGAAGAAGCCAGAAATAATACTACGTTTAAACTAGTAGATATAAAATAACTATTTCAAATTGCCATATCTAATGCTTCCCCAGAAAACTGAAAAAAATATGTCGATCATGTATTAGAAGTAGAAAATAAAATGTGGTCTTTGGATATAATAGTAGATACAACTGTTGAACCTCTAATTATACAAGTAGACTCATATGACTCAAGTAGTGATAGTATGTCAGATATGGAAGAATGTGAATAACTAGATGTAGATTATGTAGCATATTTAATTAGGTATAGATTATATTTTAAATAATTATTTTTTGCCTATGCATTTTTAAGGTGTATTATTTTCTTAATAAAATGGTTATTATTAACTATAATTATACCAACTGTACAATATTGATATACTATATATTTTAAAATAAATTTTTTTACACATATAAAAGAAACAAGATTTTCATTTTACCTAAACTGTTTAAAAAGGGTAAGTTCCCAAAAATAAACTCAAGCGCACCGCCACTGTCAAGGTTTTTATCACATTATTTCCACGTAAATACGGGTAAACATCTGTTATTCCTTTGTATTTGGCCCAAGAGGTTGACGAATATTAGAGCGGAGTCTGCCGACCTAAAATTAGGATGCCTTATCGGTACATTACAGGTAGAATTGAAGTAAAATATTTATACTCGGACTAACACAGAAAGCGAATTGCCATAAAATTAAATGATATATTACTCTCGCTTGCAACGAAACAGGGTATAATTAATTTTTTTTTATCAAATGTGATTGATTTTATTATTAGTTTTATTTACGTACCTATTAGATATTTTATTACTCATATGTGACTAAAAAATAGTGACTTTGGCTAAAGAGTCATATTTAAAAACGAGGTTTTTAAAATAATATACAAATTATTGTATTTACGGCCGTGGGTAATGGATGTGGGTAATAAGCATAGGTAATGGCTGTGGTTAACTAAATTAAAATCCCATTATTATTGTATACATTTTTAAACAGTCGTAGGAAAAAAATAAATTATGGTTTTTGCAAAGAATATTTTAACCTAAAAGTATATAATTATACGAAAAAAGTTCATATTAACATAGGTCTGAAAATGGTTTGTTTATAAGATACGGGGTATTAAAAAGAAAATCGGGTTTTAAGCTTTAGTAAAACCAGTTGTGACGTGGGACGCATTTCAGCTAATATTACTGACCAAAAAATGAACGCCACTGACTTTTTGCAACTTTTATATTTTTTTCGTATAAAACACCTAAAAGGTTTTTGTTTTCTAATACTTTTACGTAGCTAGCGCAGTTTTCCAGAAAAAATAAAATTTGCTAAACTGCATAATCCTGGACCATACAAGAACTATTACGACAATTTTTTCTTTTAAAAATAATGTGTTATAACTTCCTTTTAGCATAATGTAACAACAACAACAACAAGTTCTGAATTAAATAAAGTTTATATTTAACACAGTTTACCAAAAACAGTGTTTTAGAAATTTTTAAATTTATGTAAAAGTTTGACACCTTGTATTTTAAGTATTTTAAGAACGAAGAATTTTAAGACCCATGTTTATATGAACTTTTTTTAGAAAAATGGATCAGGAATACGCTCTTAAATTTTCTTATCGCAATTGGAAAACACACTCTTTAAAGTATATATTGTTACCAATAAAGGTAGAAGTAGCAACCATAAAAAAACATAAAAGCCCGTTGTTTATATGTAAATTGGGCGTATACAACAATGTGTTTTAGGTGCTAGTAAGACGATAAAAATCTGTTTTATTGCCTCCTACAAGAAATGTCCCAGACCGTGACAAATGTTTTTCATATGAATAAGGGACATCAACTTAGAAATAGTACTTAGGTAATCACTAGTAACAGAACAATGTAGGTTGGTTTAAATATTTAAATGTTATGCAACTGTTCTTGTACTGCTGATGGATGACTTTAAAGAACACAACACAAGGTGAGTTTTGGTGTCAGTTAGCGGGATTCTGAAAACTTGAATATAAACTCGATATTTTGTAAAAGATAAGGCGTTGGTTAATTAATTTTATTTAAGTAATTGACATTTATTATTTTAAAAGGTAGAATAATCTGTCTTTAACCTTAATTTCATCCTTAAAATATAAAATTCTTGAAATTTAGTACCCATAAAAAAAATTTTATAAGACAAGATTAAAAGGAATGCAAAATACCAATACTGAATATAATAACATATGTCCATTACTTCCGGTTTTTTCCGAATTAGGGAAAATTTTAATATGTTAATAAATCACACTGTACAGCGTGTCACTTTCTTACTACGGAAGTTTTTAACAAATGGGAAAAGTCGTGCTTGCCGAAGAAATAAATGTATAATATAGACATCTTGGATGTACGAGGTATTTATTTATATTTTGCCACACACCTACAACAAAATTAAAAAAATAATAGAAAAAAAAGTAATGATGATATAATATACAGTGATGATGATATATATATTTTTGTCCACCTTGTATAAAATCATCAGTATCACTAATAAAATGATCTTTTAAAGAGCTTTAAGAAAATTCCACAATAAGTAGATCTAACTTTATTGGTTCCAGAAATATGGCCATTTAAATCAGGTATTTGGGTAGTTTTTAAAGTACCGCCATTTTGTAAGTATATAAAAGTATTAAGTTTATATTTTAGGATTACAAAGTTTTAAAATAATTTACCACACGACCCCTTTGTCCATTTACTTTTTTCCCAAGATGGCACCAAGCCGCCATCTACATAGAAATTTTAGTCCATAAGAAGTTTTGGTTTTTTTGACTAATTTGTTTAAAAACTAAAAGGAAAGAGGGTGATTAAAGAAATACACTATATCTGCTATTATTGAGCTTTAAATGGTCATATTGTACTCCATTCTATTAAAGATAGATATATCAAATAGGGATTTTTGAAAAGTTATTTAAAATACCCTAATTTAATTTAATTCGTGGCAACAAAGCAGGTCCCATTCATTTTTTGTTATTTGCTCTCTAAACGATAATTACATGTGTGTCATTTATAAATGCTTCAAATAAACGAATATTTATTTTGGAAAACTAAAAATTCCCCTCAGTAATTTTTCTTGCCTATTTTTGTAATACATTTTTAAACGCAACTTTACAACAAATATGTTTAAAAATACAGGGTTAGTAGAATAAAAGGAACGGTGGATTATCTCAGCAACAGCAACCGTCATATATAAATGAACCAAATATATTTTGCCGAGGGATAAATGAGCATAAAATATTAAAAAATTGTATTTGCAATGTTGCCAAGTTTATAGTTTGGGTACATTCAACCATCCAACATACACATATTTTTATATAAATTTAGCAGGAGTATTATTATTATTGTTATTATTAGTAAAAAACACTTTTCTTCGTAAAGTTAATAATTAACAAGTTCATTACATGGTCTGCCGAAGACAAGCTGTGTATTTTTAAATATCTGAATTCTACACGGTTATCCTAATATAAAACCTATACTATCCATTGTGTTATTTTTTTTTAAAAAATGGCGATTAAAAACGTCCAAATGACAGCACATCATGTTTTAATAAAGAATAAGCCGAAAAAGGTATTCAAAAAAGTATAAATAAACCTATAAATGTTTAATTTACTAATAAACAAATATAAATTTAATAATTTTAATTTGTTGAAAACTAATAAAAATTATTTGTTTTTTAATTTTAATTACTCAAATTTAAAATAATAAAATGTACACGGTCGTAGAAAAGATGCCGATGGGTTTTTGACAAAACATCATAAGCTACATTAGTCAAGTTTTACCAAAAAACGATTTTTGTTTGTCATTGCGTTATTTTTAAAACAAAAACCAAGGATTAAAATAAAACCGTACACCAATGTATGTATATACAAAAATAACCAATGTGTTTTAAAAATAACGAAATTTTATTTTATGGAGGTTTCTTCTGTAGGATTTTTGTTTGTCATTGCGTTATTTTTAAAACAAAAACCAAGGATTAAAATAAAACCGTACACCAATGTATGTATATACAAAAATAACCAATGTGTTTTAAAAATAACGAAATTTTATTTTATGGAGGTTTCTTCTGTAGGATAATTAAGGAAATGAATGTAACCAAGGAAGTAAAAAGCTGATAATTTAAATTAAATTTTATTAAATTGGTATATTATGTCAACTTTTCTGAATAGATTACGGTAAACCTATTGTAGAAGGGTTTAACATAATTGGAGCTTGCAGAAAAGAGACTACTAATAATAGTAAATATGTATCTCAAAAATATGCGATGAAGTCCATATGTCTTCAGAAATAACGTGCCTTTACTTAAACATACAGTAAGAGGCATAAAAATTAATATTTAATTTTATTGTGCAATTTACTTACAAATACGGCCACGTAAGTTTTGCAATATAATGTATTTTTTTAAAGTTAAGGTTCCCTATTTGTGGTAAAGGTTTTCCCTCGGGTTTTTCTTAAATGTTTGACTTATCCTTGTTTTGGTTTACAAGGCTTAGTTTACCAAAAGGGTATGTGCCGGTGTGCGTAAGCAAATAAACCTGCATAGTTTAAACTCTCAGATATCTTGGTAAAACTGTTGCGCTATTTTATATTCCGTTTACTAAAAAACTTTCTTTAAAGAACATTTGTAAAACTTTATTAATGAAATACTAAGGTGGGTGGACCATGGAAGGCCATGCTCCTTTGAAGGCCAACAATAATAAAGTCATAGTTATTGACATCTGATAAGAATTTTTTTTACTCATACTAAGCTACATCAAACTTAAGGACACAGGTGCAGCGGCGAGTCGCTCACGTCGCTATTTTGCTAATGCGGACCCTTGCTTCTTGGAGTTCGGTCGTCGACGCTAAATTCTAATTCGCACACACAACAAATGGTCTTTTTATGTAAATAACCCATTATTATCCCATTCTTTTTTACTTTTATTTCTTATATAAGGATTTGTTGCGGTACTGAATTAAAAAAAATGCTTCGATTTATATTAAAATATCGGTAATGTTCCTATAAAGGCCGGTGGTTCCTTCTAGGGCCAATCAAAAATTTGACGATTGGCCTTGCTAGGGTACATGGGCCTTACTAGGTACATTTACAAATTTTTATATATGTTCGTTTTTAATCCTAGGACAACTGACTGTAGTGCAATTGTAGGTTCGTAATAGTAAGCGTAGGTACTCAGCCTGTAGTGCCAATATTTTTGTTTAATATAAAAAAAACTTGTCATAGATGATAATTGTCAATGGTGACTTTGGTCTTTTTAGAAACATATTGGCCTTACAAAGAACGGACCCATAATAAGGCCATTATAGGTGTTTTATTATTATTACAATTTCGTTCTAAAATGCATTGGCACCTTATTCTTTATCGATATTAAAACTTTTTACTATAATTTTTAAATAATTTCAATTATTATATTCTTAGTTATATGGTGGTGTGATGATGAATGACGCTATGTTTGGCATTCAGGGTTTTTTTTAAATAAAAGAGCTTTTTATGTAGTGTTAGTAAAAGCCAACATTTTAAGTATTACTACTCGAGTTTTAAGTGGAATGACTGATTTATAATATTGGCCTTATATAGGGCCCTGTTCCTTGCAAGGCCGTCTGACAGAGCTTAGGAGAAGTTAAGTTTATTAAATGGCTATTACATCTAAAATGAAAAAAAAGCATTTTTTATACAATACAACAAAGCGTTAGAAAAAATGTTTTTTTATTTATCCCCAAATAAACTAAGAAAACCTGTTTATTCGTTACAGTGGCCTTTCATGGTCCACCCACCTTAGTACAAAAATTAATATACATTTGTCTACTGCAATTTTCGGTTTAAAATAATATGCGTTTTAAAATATTCTTGTTTTAACAAGATAATTTCACTAGCTAATCGTCTCGCTCAGGTAACCAAACCATTTAATTATAATGTTAAAAACACAAAGTAGTCAATTTACCTATAAACATATTTAAATTAAGATAACATTGCTGTTTAAATATATTTAATACAATATTACCATATAAATCAGGGCGTAGCTAACAATGAAAATATAATTACATCTGAGAGCCTAGAATTTCTAATTTCTTTGAAGTGGTACTAAGTATCAATTATTCTGCTTTCTGAATTTTTGATACACAAGTTGTAATTGTGATAACAAGAGGTTTGTAACAAGTAAACTGGTTATAAAAATAGGCTTTAAAAATAAAATATTTTTACAGCTTTATACTAATTAAAATACCTGCGTAAAATTTAAAAACTGACTCACAAAGCGCGATGTATAAAAAATCCTGTAAAAATAAGGTTGGAAATTTTATTTATATGGCAATCTCTACTTTAGTATTTTTTGTATTTTAGGGAACCAAAACCAAAAATAATAATTTATGTAACAAGTGCAAGAAGTAATACTTTTTTTTCAATTAAAATTACAGTCAATCCCATAGGTAATAGAAAAGACAATAAATGTATGTGTTGCAAACTACATTTATATTGATGGGTTTTTGATAAAAAAATCGTAAGCGAGATTGGTTAAGTTTTATAAAAATTATTTTTTCTTTTCTTTGCGTTATTATTATAACACAGATTGTGATTTTTTGTATATACCATTTGGTTCCTTTTTTCTAAAGTAAGCAATTTCTTTTGGCTCTCTTGGTGCATCAAACAAATAGCAATTAAACTTTCATGTTTAATTTATCCACATACAATGTACTTCCTGATCACCTAAACGACTTAATTAATAAATATCAATGAATTTAACTATGTTTGCGTATTCTCTTGTAACTCATAATCTTACTAACAGACGATTTGATACGCGAATACTCATACATAAAGTCGTCGCGAGGTCTTTTCTTTTAGAACGAAGCCTATTTTGTTGAAGCATATTTCATTTTATAAGACCAAATTTTTGTCTTTAAATAAAAAAACTTTTTATTCTAAAAAAATATTTTAATATTTTTAAAAGCTACATCTTTTGCGCTATCGTGTTAGAAATATGGTTTTCATGGAAAGAAAATGCCTTATATCACACTAGTGTTGCAATAGTATACTGGATAAGCAATAGAAAAAGGTATATCGGCCAGTCAAGCAACAACAAGGATGTTCTGAATCATCTAATACGAAATGTTTACATGCCGGTACTTACTTTAGACTGTTTCTTTTGCTTACATTGCCTATGTGTTATGTTAGTTAGCAAATACGGTATTTATGCAATAGAAAAAGGTATATCGGCCAGTCAAGCAACAACAAGGATGTTTCTGAATCATCCAATACGAAATGTTTACATGCCGGTACTTACTTTAGACTGTTTCTTTTGCTTACATTGCCTATGTGTTATGTTAGTTAGCAAAAACGGTATTGCCTAACTAGTGCTGAAAGTGCCACCACTGGCACTTTCGGCACATTTGACTAATTTCATTACTTACGGACAAAAAATCGAGATCGGTTAGACGTCCTCTGCCTAATTCGCCGTGGAAAGTAATAAGTGTGCGTATGGTAGAAAACATCCCTTTTTTGTAGTAATTTTAATGACCGAAAAATAAGTAATTTTAAATATAAATTTTGTTAGGTATAGTACCGTTTTATTTTCTTTTTTAAACTGGCAATACAGCTTCAAGAAAGACATTTAAAAAAATGTCTGTTCTAACACTTATTTTGTTACTTTTAAACAACAAGGTATGGCGTGTATTCCACATAAAAGAAGTAAAATTTTAATGCCATTTTTAATTTAAATTTAAAACAAGTATAATTCCGTATTTATACACCTATAAAAATATCATAAACACACACAATTTTTTTTTAGGCGGATACATTTTTATGTCAAAATTTACGCCTTCAGGCTTATCCCTTTCGCTCACCAACAAAAAAAATCAAAAGTTCAAATGGAAAAGGGGTCAAGACCGTAGCCATGGGGTAACTTTGTCAGCAGGGGTAATTTTGCTTAAGTTTGTCTCATAAAATGATTCAATTTGTTTTGCCTTTCTTAAACCAAGCATCATCTTTAAGGCATATATTTACGCGTGATTTTAATTTTTTAAAATACTCCTTGGTTTGTTTCTAGCTGTATTACGGCTGTGTTACCAACTTTTTGTTTAAACTAGAATTTATGTTTTGTGGATTTTCTTTCTTTAGCGATTTAGTTTGGGTTTTCTTTTATTTTATCAAAAACATTTTCTTAAGTACGTAGATACATCGAGAATTAGAAATTATCTTACCTAACTAAGGGTTATGTTTGATTTTGTTAACTACACTTAAGGTTTCATATATTTTATAAAAAAAAAAGATATTTGTATATGTTTTTTTAACAATTTATTACGGTTTTTTCCACACATATAATTTGATGTCCTAAGTCTGAAACTAATACATTTTGTCATGTTTCAGTAAAATAATTTTGTTACAAAGAGATGTCGTTCTGTATGTTTCTCACAAAATCTCAGCCCAGGATACGTGTTACAAACAACATGTGTAAGCAGCATGGTCCAAAACTATAAATTAAAAAAATTTACCTACTTAGGTGGCATCACACAGGGCGCAGTACAACCAAAAATATAAAAATCAACAAAGACTAAATTGTCATTATTTTTAAAAAATAAAGCCAAAATCGAGAAAGAAATATATAATTATTTATGTTCAGAGTTAAAAAATAAATTTGTTTAATTGATTCCTAACCAAAAAGTTATATGATTCAGGAATCGTTCAATGAAGTGACTGTTAAGGTGGGTCCAGTCTTGAACATTTTAGCCCGAATGAACAGAACGAACTGAGTGCGCAGGAAAAAACGGAACGAACAGTCCAAAAAAATATCGTTGCATTCCCGCGAATATACATGATAATAAAAGATCGACTTGTTCTAAAGTATTTGTAGTGTAGGTATTTGCTCTTATTTTTTTCCAAAAAGAAGTAACGGTATTTCTGATAAAAAGAAAAAGGAGATAATTGCATGTAGAAGACAGGCATTCTGAGAAAGTAGTAGCATTTTCTTTTTAACCTCTTCATTACTACACTGCATTATTTCACTAATACTCTCCCATGCGTCATGCTTTTTGATTTTGTTATAATACAACCCATGTTTGGGATTCCACAACACAGGTTATTGCTCATAAGTGTCAATTAATTTTAAACAATTTTCCCTGTCCCACTCCATTTCAAGTTATATTGTACCTATCCTTAATTTATCTCCACACAACACAAAACAAAAGACCCGAATGGTGCGAGCAACTCAAACTTTCTAATATCCCGTCAACTGAATAATTCGGCGAACAATAATTCCTTTTGAGCAATTTCGATTTGCCAACAAGCTACGGAAAACGTTTGGTGCGTTCAATTCGGCTCGGACACAGGTCCAGACTCTGAAAATTCTGCTCTGCGCGCTTAGTTCGTTCTGCTCGTCTGAACCCACCTTTAAATGTTGGGCTCCGTGTCTACCGAACAACTGCCACCTTTTTTTAAATGCTGGCACATCAGAAATACCGTTTCTTCTTTTTGTGGAAAAAAATAAGAGAACAAGTCGATCTTTTATTATTATGTAGATTCGCGGGAATGCAACGATATTTTGTTTGGACTGTTCGTTCTGTTTTTTCCTGCGCGCTCAGTTCGTTCTGTTCGTTCGGGCTAAAATGTTCAAGTCTGGACCCACCTTAAAGCTTATCTCGTTTTGCACTTGTTGTATTTAATGGGCAATTTCGGTCGGATATATTTTATTAAGCTGACTCTATTGTTTTAGGTATGTGAATCTACTTGTTTAAATAAAACAAATTTTCCAACTTATATCTGTTCCCTTTTATCCACACTTTGAGTGTAGTATAGAATAAACTGTGTTTGCTTATTTGTGAAGGTTTGTTTTATGATTAGGCGTAACGTTAAGCGTAGTATGACAGACTTATATTACTGCATTTTTTCACCCCCTTACACTTTACCAGCGAGACGCACGGTGCGGGCTCGTTGCGGTTATGTGTGGTCAGACCTTAGAAGCTTTCTCAGTTAAAGCTTAAGTTTTTAAAATTAAATAGTAAAAGGTACTTATTTAAATACGCGGATTTAACATCATGTATTTCTTCTCCACACTTGTGCAATAGTTAAAACAGATAAAAAATCGTAACGGCGACTTGGCGCAATTGGTTTAAGATAGGATAGAAATAAATAGCTTTCAATAGTTCAAGACACGCGCCAAGAAAATTAATGTCTTTATTTGCTTGGTGGTACTAAGCTAGTCAATTTACAATGACTGGATTCTTGCCTATTGTGGCATTTTATCACGAACATGCATTCGTTGCACTCTTTGCGCATTCTCAAAATTAGAATATTTAAATTGGCTTTATTGTAGGTATGTAATCTTTAAGCATTTTTTTTATAAAATGTAGCCCATTTTAATTTTAGCAATGTTGTAGTTTACAAATAGTAAAAAATGGAGTAACCAAACTTAAAATTTGACTTTGACAAAAATGATGGCATATGCTGGCCATATCTCTTTTAATAATTATGTTATCAACCAGAAATCAAAATACATTTTACAAAGCGATTAAAACTAATTATTAAAAATTATAAGTTTTAATCGTCCTGTAGGATGTGCTTTTGAAAGGGGCTCGTCCAGTTTGTAATTATAAAAAAATAAAAATTAGTAAGGATATAATATATAATTTATTTACAAAGACATTACTCTCTTTTAAAAGCACATAATCAGCGCGAATTAAAATTATTGTTTTTCCAAAAACTTTTAAGTCCCTAAAATAAATTGTCAAACCGGAAGTGACTGGAAAGTAAGAAAAATATGCTTACACTTTCCCCGGCTCAAACCAATTATCTATACCAAATCTCATTTTAATATGTCTTATTCTCTGGGAGTTATGGCTTGTTTAATAAATTCGTTGACACCCGGTATGTCTTTTGGCCAATATCCGCGGCACAATGTTGTACCGGTTTTGATTACTTATGCGTTTGTTGCTTACGTGTGCTTACGTCCCGTCCATCAGGTCGGTAGTAAATTTTGGCCTTCGCTGCGACATGCATTAAATCGTGGTACAAAACGCAAATCAAAGATTGATTAGTCGCGAAAAAATATAAAAATATGTCTAATTTTATAAATGGCTAAGATAGGTAGATAGATAGAATATATTACCTTAAAATGCACGATTTGTACAAATGGGTCGTCATTATAAATATAAATATAAATAGTATATATATATATACAAAAAGCTGTCAATGACAAACAAGATGTAAGAAATTTAGGCCAAATTTACCACAACTTAATTTATTAAAACAGCTTTTATCTAGGTTGAAACTTGTGACAAACTTTATAATATTTTAAAATCTTTTTTCTGTCTGTATATAGTAAATAAATTCAACAAACCCAAATCAGAAAAACAATCTCTTTTTTGTTTTAACGATAAAAGGATAACGCAAAAATAAAAACCTTTAGGCTTCTTTATATAAAAAGGAATCCCTACATCAAAATAATCCCTTATTTTTAATAAATCAAAAACATGTGAACGTATAACAATCTTTTCGAGGTACGTTTCTGTAAAATTATTTTTCTGTAAAATGTGATGTTGTGTAATATTTTAAATTGTGATCAATGTGATGTAAGTTGATAATTTATGTTTACAATTATTTGTAGTTTGGTTTACCTGATCGTAATACATTTTTTTTAAAAAGCTCACTACGCTGAGCGAAATGTCAAATGATTGTTATTCGGCTACTATGGTTGGTTGTTTAAAAATTACGGAGTCTCCAAAAGAAAATGGAATACCCCGGGCCCGACCAAGACGGCGACACGTGTTTCGTCTTCGTTAAGACTTGTCATAGCCGCTTCAGGTCGTAGACACCTTGATGATGCCCCGATTGACTATAAATATCCTTTCTGATTCCCAGAACTAACAAATATAGACAACCGGTGCCATCTCACCATGAAATTTAAAAACAACCAGCCATGGCATCGAGAGGTTAAAGGTGGTAAGTAAAAGTGCGCCATCAAATATACGGGTAAAATAAATAAAAAATGGGGTTTTTAGAGGTGGAAATCAAATATTGAGTACCAATTTAGCTTTCAATCAAGAATTAAGTGCAAAAAAGGGAAGAAATAGTAAATTCAGGTTAGTATTCGTAATCAGCGCCCCAAAAACCCCCATTTGCCAAATTTCATTAAAATCGGTCTGATTTGTAAATAATTACCTTTTTTCGGTTTATTTAGATAATTATCCTGAAAATTAACAGAGTAAATTCCAGATTGTAATAAATTTTTGATATCTGTCAAATCAACACATTTAATTTTTGCTACCTCTGTAAGATACCACCATCGAAAGTTGTTCTAAGAAAGATAGTTGGGCGTCTGGTCGTGCGTTTTTTATTCTTTAGCTTAGTTTGTTTTAATTTGACAATATTATTAATAACATTAGGGGTAATTTATCACTAACTTAATTTTATTTAATAAGTCCAGTGGCGTCTCGAGAAGCAACTGAAGAAATATTTCCAACAAAAAACGGTACGCCACTGACTGTGTAAATGTGTGTATTTTTTTGTTTTCTTTAAATTAAGCAAATAAAAATACTGCTTACATGTCTCTTAATTTTTTCGTTTAAAAAAATCAAATTCACTTAATTACATATTTTTAGACCACAAAAACGTTGCGGGATCTTTTTCTTTTAAAAATTAGGTTTTTATAATTTTTAATTAGCAATTTTGTAACAAAATTTGTAAATACCTTTTTAAATAAAGTTTATATCCAGTATAAAAGTTTTTACTAAAATAAGTGTTTTCGATTTTTTGTTTTTTTTGTTTTTGGAAATTTTAACACTCTGTATCTCAAGACTTAAGACGTTTAGGACATATGTTTATATGAATTTTCTATAAAATATGCAAAGGAATCATACCCTGTAATTTTAGCCATCAATTAAATTACACCCTGTATATCATTACTTTTTTTGTAAGTAGGTGTATTTTAACTTGTGTTTCGGAGTTTAATATTGTTAAGCACTAATTAGCATAGTGAAAAGTCACGTGCCACATAACATGAAATATAAAAGTCACGGAGTATTAAAAGTTAAATATTAGAGAGAGCAACTTATACAAAAATATAGTAATTTAACAATTACTTACATAAAAAATAACACAAACATAACGATCCGTACCTATGTTAAGCACCTAAGCTATAACGCAAGTCTTAAAAGTAATATTTAACCTGATGCATTTTTATATAGCTTTAATTTTCATAATTTACCTTAAGTGCCAGACCTCACGGTAAATCTGCTCTTGATAAACAAAAGCTTAAGTATTTAAGTAATTTGTTCGTCGGCTCAGGGACGTACGTAAAATAAAAAAGTTATTGATACTCTTTATTGTCTTACAAAATATTTTTTTTACATAGGTCATAAAAATACAGTGAGTGTGATATTTTTGCTTCTAAAAATTATGATTTACAAAAATAAAAAGTTAATTTTGTATACAGGTTTCACAAAAAATTTAAAAATTTGATTCTTCTCCAAGGTAAACTAAGTTTTTTTAATTTTAAAGCAAAATTTCATAAAGAAAATTTATTTAAAATTAAGTTTGTAATTATTTTTTTACTAAACTCCATGATTTGGCGAAAATGCCTTGATTATATTAGTTTACAGCTAAAAGATTGTGTTGTGAAGAAATTTGAAGTAAGTGTTTCAAAAGCAAATTATGAGAATTTTTTAGAAGTAATTTTATTAAAATTAAAATAATAACTTTTATTACTTTAAAATAGCTTTCACAAAATTTTTTGATACCCTTGTAACATTAATAAAGTCATTTAAAATAATATTCTAAATAAATTGTCTAAATGAGATCTTGCTATTGATCCAATTATCATGTATTTAAAAAAAACAGTAACATTCTACACCCTTTTCTGATACGTTTAACCAGAAATAATATTAAGTTATATTTTGTAAAATACATTATGTGTCTTGCTTTAATAAATAACAAGATATTTATCTCGTGTCAATAAGCTGCTTCTTAGTACATTAAATGCACTCATGGTACATTATTAGCTTTAACCCTTAAAAATCAACACGAGGTCTCCCGTGAGCCCACTGAATAATATTTTACACATATTATTTCCTGCAAAAGTTGTCTTATAAAATCACTGCTACCCAAATCCTTTTAGCTTGGCTGTTACTATTACCACAGCAAAAAAGTATGCCGCAGAAGTTTATTACTTGAATTACATGTGCATCAAAATAAAAAATTTAGGTAAAATAAACTAAAATCGTTGGTATAAGGCGTTATTGGTCATTCGTTTGCACTGCAGCCTAATGGCTTATTGTTACAGGAATTAAAAAAGTAAGGTAAATATTTTTTAGAAAAAATGGTACGCTACTGCATTTTCAAAAACATATTTTTTAATGTTTATTTATTTTGGAATAATTTGATGTCTTGACTTTTTTTAAATTAAATGTATGGTTTTCGCGTAAAAAAATAAAACAATTTTTCGGCATTGTCATTTCGTGTCGCTTTTATTAAATTCTGCAGTAAAATCGCTATTTTTATTTATTTTTTAATTAGATAGGGATAACCATAACAGGAAATTGTTTTTATTTATTTAAGCGAAAACAGGACATAAAAAAAAGTAACGAGACCAAATTTCTTCCAAACTAAATGGAAATTTAAAAAATATATATTTTTGTTTTACAAAAATGCAGTGACTTACTATTTTTCCTTTAAAAATATTCACTTTAAAGCCCTTATGGACGACACTGGCAAATTTTTTCTTGTATCCAAAAAAGTAGAGTGCATAAGAGGCGTTCACCGATTCTTTTTTTTTCTAAATATCTGACATGTTTTTATATTTAACACCCCGTAGTTTAAAAACTAAGACGTTTAGAACATATGTTCATGAAACGTTTTTTTTTATTTTTCTTGTAGAATCATCTTCTCAAGTTAGTGGGTTGTTACTGGACACATTTCTTGCTTAGCCTGCCATTTTTATCTTACGTGGCGCAACTAGCCACTGGTTTTTGGGGGCTTAAGCCCCAGTTTATAGGCTATATTTGCCGAAAAACGCTTAAATGCCCAATAATTTTGAGGGGGCTAATCGCCGTCTTGGCCAGGCTAAGCCCCCTAATTGCGCACCTGCATTGTACTTTTAATCACTACTGAGATTAAGTTTATTAAAACTAAATAAAAGATGAATTATTAAAGATTTTTCTGTGATAAATTTTCTTTGTAGTTACCGAGGTGCAGGCGTCCATAGCTAAATATTAAGCTTCTATTATAACTTTTTTCCGCAGAATTTTATGCTGCGTCCAGACTTGCAACAATTCGCCGCGCCACATTGCCCCACATAGCGCGGGTGTGGGCGTGGGCGGAATTCACGTCGTGATTCACAGCTTGTCGGTTATTTGCATCAAAGGAGCGTGCAAATAGGTTGGTTTGTTTGGACGGACGTTTGGTGTTGCAAGTCTGAACGCAGCTTTAAGCTTACGGCACACGGCGAGCGTCGATGGGACAGCAGCAGAACATCGACATTTTACATTGAATCCTTGCCTGGTATCAGGTCACCACGCCGTCCCGCCCTGCATATCACGGACGTGTTTTTATATGACATTCACGCGCTGATGTCCCGTCGCCGCTCGCTGTGTGGCGGAAGCTTTAATTATTATATCAGGAAATTATTTAAAATAGAACAATTGATATATGCCATAAAATTAACATTTTCCTAATTCGACAACCACACCACAGTTGTGTGTGTTCGTCTTATTTATTTAGTTTGTAATAAAAAAACACACATTTTCTTTACAAAATCCTTTTTTTTAAACACAAAAAAAATAGGTTTTTTGACATTTTGATTTGTTTTAAATAAACCCATATTTTATTTTTAGGTTTAAAAGGGAAATACAAAAAGTAGCCAAATAACATCAATTATTAATTAAAAATTTTTAAATTCTACAAAAATTTTTGTTGACGTTAAATTGTTCCTTTTTTTTTGTCATGGCTTTAGTTCATAAAAAATATTACAAAGATTGATGGTGTTTATAAAGAAACAAAAATTATATTGATCATGTGTGTAGTCAGTTACAATTTTTGCCTTTAACTACAGTTTTTTTTTTTTTGATATTGAAATTGTTAGTTAAATGACAAAATTAATTTTTATTTATTATGTAGGTTTAAAAACCCACCTAGAATAAATATTTTTTTTACTTAACAATAATGAGTATATTTTTAAAAGCAGATAAAATTAATTACGAAGAGCTAAATCTCCTTGCTGCTTGAAAATCTAAAAAAATAAGCAAAGAGATTCAGCTTTATATGATATTATAGTAATTTATATGTATGTATGTTTTAAACCGCTCACTTTTTAAACTGCTGGGTATTTAAGTTTTTAGCAAATAATCATTTTTTAATAACTTTATTACCAGTTAAAATCTTTTAAAACATTTAAAAAATAAAAGAACATAAAGGTAACAAAAAATATAATTTTTCCTAAGTGTCGTCCCTAAGGGATTTACAGTTATTATTTTTTATGAGAAAAAAAACAGTATGTTACTGCATTTAAATATATATTTTTTTAATTTTCGTTTGGTTTCAAAACCAAATATCTCTTGACTTTCTTTTATTTGATATATGGTTTTCGCGTAAATAAATAAAATTTCTCGGGATGATCATCGCTAATACCCAATTGTAAGGTCATTAATTTAAAAAAAATTAATATTTAACAATTTTAGGGGTTTTAAAAATTTTATAAATGTCTTTCGAATTCGTTAAAAAAATGAATTCACCTGGACTACTAGAATATGTCTGTTACTATCAAAAACTGATTTTAGCAATGGTCAAAAAATAGCTTACGACGCGTTCTGGCTCTTCTAGTCACTTTTGGTTAGTATAAGTTAATTTTGTTTTTGTGATACACTCCCAGATAAAAAAACCGGACAAACAAAGGTGAGAGCCAAATGTAGCATTTTGCTCAAATTTAAACACCTTGTGAAATAATTTCACTTTACAATTTTTTACCAATGTATTAGATTTTAAAGTTCCATTTCTTCTTAACATTTCCTTTTTTATTTATGTCAGTATCTTCATTCTAAAAGGAAATTCAAATTTTAAAAACAGTGCAATTTAATTATGATGGTCGTAATATACGCTATATTGCGAATATAATGGGGAAACTGAAGAGTTGATTGGTCATATTTTCAATACTTATAAATATACCTAAGACAAATGTAATATTTTTTAAAGGTCTTTAAAAGATTATTTTAATGGTGATATAATATACAAGGTGTTGTTTTTTGATTTTTTTCTTTTTGTCGTACCCTGTATATTATGAGATAACAAAAATCTGATTACTGATTTGGAAACTACTAAACCAACTTAACAAATCTATATTACTTTATTTATTTTTCATTATCAAATATAAACATTTTAAGGTAGATGTAAAATTATAACTTTACACCCGATACACAAATTTCATGGTCTTATTTAAAAATTTGAATTTTCTTTCAGAAAAGAGATAATCATAAAAATAAAAAAGAAAACGTTAAGAAAAGATTAACGTTTAAAATCTATCTCTGGTAAAAATTGTCGCGTTAAATTATGCCACAGGGTGTCTCGAAAATTTGGGCCAAATGCAACATTTCGCTTTTTCCCTATTTCTGTAAAACTTTTTGCACTCCACATATTTAATAATAATCTTAATGGAAGGAGCAACAACCAAACCAAAAGATAATTTAAATCTGCCAAAAACCAAAAAGTTAATCAAGATTAAATTTGAATACATTTTTGTTTGTCCGGTTTTTTCCAGGAGTGTAACTTTATTTTTTTAAACATCTTCATAACAAAGCTTATGTTAGAAAACTGAAACGTTTGAAAATAAGAATTGTTTAGAACTAAACATTAAAAAAAAATAAAACATATGGGTATTCTATGTACTTGTTAATTTAAAAAATAATACATTTTAATTCTTGCGTAATGTACATTTACTTTTTTAAACTTTCTTAAAACTAAAAGAGTCAATTATTTAGTTTCTTTTTGGTATACAGTGGACCTGTGGTAATCCAAACCCTGTTTAATCCGGCGCCCCCTGTAATCCGATAGGTCTAGTACTGTTGAATATGCCTAAAAATTTCGAAAAATGTTCATCAATGCATGATTAAACGTGTTGTAACTTACGGCCACCACTATTGTACTCAATGCATATTGTATCAGTTTTAGTTTGTCGGATTACAATATACTCTTATTAAAAAAAGTCCGGATTAGAGAGGGTCTTAGGTGGTAGTAGTTAGTACTTTATAATCCGACAAATTGGATAGTCCAACATCGCAATGCATACGTTTGTCGGATTACCGTGGGTATTTACATGAGTAAAAAGTTCTACGCTACTGTTAGGCTATAAAAATAAAATTAACAATGGCTCTGAAAAATTACAACCGTCTGAGTATGTCTGGCTTGTATTTTTGTTGAAATATATTGTAATTTTCCTATTAAACTTAATGGTTCGCCATTAAAAACGTACAGTGCACGGAAAATTTGTACTTAAACGGTCTGGTCTTTAAATATTATAATATCGGTAAAATATTTATTGCTTTAGTTAACAGTTAACCGCAAAGCTAGTAATTGATTATACAGTGCGATTTACTTACTTGAAATAAATTGAATAAATTAAAAACATGTATTTTTTTTTGAAGAATTGCTTGGATCTGTCGGTTAGAGCCACTTTAACAATATCGTGTCTATCCTTAGTTTACTATACCTAATACTACCCTAGAAACGAACCATATTAAATAAAAATTAAAACTCTTATGTTGAGAGTGCCGAGAGGTAACATTACGTGATACTGACATATTTTTTTAGCCAGGACATAGGTGCTTAAGGTACGCGCACATACGTCGGCATCTGACGGATGCTGGACGTTACGGATCGGAAAAAATAGCTTTAGTGAAATTAAATGACACACACGCAAATGCCAGTTATGGGTAAACCATAAGTAAAACCCTCCGGTAGGATTCGGCCTAAATTCTTGTCAAATAACGCAATTTCTGACCTGTATCGCACATATGAAACGGTAATGGCCGGATTTTAATTGAAGTTGCTATAATCTCGCAGGATTTTTAAATCCGGTGCCAACCGCCCGCACATAGGTGCATTGCTTTATTTAATTTCACTAAGCTATTTTTCCGATCCGTACCGTCCGTCCGATGCCTACGTATGTGCGCGTACCCTACCCTTGGGTAAAAGTTAAAACGGCATTGTAAAAGCGGCTGTTACAGCCGTATTTACTAATATTTATCAGGCCGATAGCCTTTGACTGTCAGATAATGTGACGTTCACTTTTATATTTTGAAAAAATTAACTTTAGTGATTTGAGCTCTATAGGTTTTTTTGCTGTTTTGGTGATAAGTTAGTTGTAGCATTTAATATGAAGTCAATATGTAGTAAATGCCGGCAAAAAAAATATCAGAAAAATAAATCCTAGCTAACAGATAACTATTAGGCTGATTACATTGAGAATGGTGAATACTGCAGTTAGTATTTTTAATTGCGCACTTTTTAATTAATTAACTGTACCTGTACTTTTCTTAATATTAAGAATTGTAATAAAAGTAATTTTTAATCCAAAACATCTTTTTAAATGTCAAATTTGGGTATTAGCAAAACACAGGTACTTTACTTTTAAGCAAAAATTACATTTTCGACCAAACCTGCAAAACTTTTTATAAAGAATAACTTTTTTCTTAGAATTTATATTATTTTAATTTTTTTTCTCCAAAGTAAACTTTATTATTTGTGTTTTAATCTGCCATCTGATCTGCCATATGTGTATAATTTTAAAACGACTGTTTTTTAAATCCTTTAGAATTTTACCCAAATTACCCATTAATTATTATTACCATTAATTTATATTATTATATTTATTGAATATTTAAATTAAATGCCATAACCTATTTTTTGAGTAGAACTGACTGGAAAAACCAAATTATTTAAATTAAATTCGCGTAAGATTACCACTTAAAGAACACCTACTATATACCTAATTTAAATTTATATAATATTTTTCTTATAGAGTTTTACTTCTTTGCATTTAAGTTATTTTTTCTCACGACCGTTAAAAAATTTGTTTTTTAATCGTTAACATAAGGGTTATAGTACACTAAATAAAGTGTAAAAAAATATAACTTTTAAACATTTGGACGATTTTTTTACACTTTAAATAAGTGTTTTGTTTTATTGCCAACTACAATATATTTTAATGTAAATTTATGCAATGTAACAATAAACGCAACATCAACTAACCCAGAGGTCAAGATACCTTTGATTTAGCTATTATTACTTTTAGTTCATGTATCACTACATTTAAAATTTGACAGTTGGCAAATAGATTTATAATACTCTGTTTACTATAAATGTAGAAAAACACTTAACCAAAAAATGTATTTTATTGGTTTAAGAAGTCAGTAACCGGAGTTACTTAGTAGGTAATTATTATCAATTTATAGTGAGCAAAGTATAGAAATTATTGAAAATTAAAAGTAATAATAAATATAAATGACTAAGAAATTAAAAAGAAAGTTTTACTGTTGTATTTCTACAAAAAGTAAGTACATACAATTTTGTAAAAGTGAATAGTTATAAAAGCGATAATTGTGATGACGTATAAAGGCTGTCAAAGTAAAAAAATATTTTCAAATATCTAACGTTTTTTTGAATGAAGCATTTAGATTTGATGGTAATTTTTATGTGTTAACCAAAACGTTTTTGTCCCACTTAAATAAATAATATATTAAATCAAATCAGTTAATGACTTAATATTAAACAAATTAACTTTGAAGCAGAAACTTTGGATTTTTTATTTGACTAGACATTTTAAATCCCATCAAAAAGTAATTACTGTAAATTATTTTTTACTTTTACTTTTAAAGAGTTAACAGATCAACAAAAAGAAAGATTGACTCATAAAATTGCCAAAGCAAGTGACATAATTATAGTTTTATATTAATCTAATAAAATATTGTATTTTTAACTTCATAGAGTGGTAAAGCAACCATTAAAAATATACAGGCTGTTACAAATTTAAGGAACACCATCATGATCTTGGAAACGGTAAGAGGTGGGTAAATTGTGGCAAAGTTGCGCATTTTTCTGCATAACAATATTTCGCTTTAAAAGTTTAAAATTTTGCAGCAGTTCCGGAATTATCCAACTAAAACCAAAATTTTGAAGAGATATTTTAAAACTAACTACACATTAACATCGCTACTTTTTCTGTTCTATAAAATGTTGTTACTTAATTTAAAGTCCCGATATTTTGTGTTTGCGCCACCATTATCAACTTTGTTTTTTAAATGGGAGAAATATTTGGTTTTAAACTTGGTAAACTCCTAATTTAATTCTAAAACCAACGATATATTAAACTTTACATTTATGCGACGTTTCGAACAGAAAAACCATTATCATTCACCATTACAAATATCCATTTTACTCCAAATTTCGCAGGTAAGTATGCTTCCATTTTTTATAACAGGCTACGATAAAGGCGGATAGAGGCGTTTGATTAAATTAATTTATTTAATTATTTTATTACGTATAAGTAAATGTATGTAAATAACCCTAATTCTTGTAGCTCGTTGGTTTTATAGGGAGTAAATAAATTACTAAAAAAACAAAAAAGAGTAGTAGGTAATAGCAAAAAAGGAGGTATACCCTTAAATGGAAATTTCAAAAATCGTTAGGAATAAAATAGTGGATGTGATTTTTTTTGTTTGAAACGTCGCCTAAATGTAAAGTGTGATATATCTTGGTATTTAAAATTAAAATACGAGTGTATTAAGTTTAAAACCAAATATTTCGTCCATTTAAAAAACCAACTTGATGATGGTGGCTCAAAGACGAAACGTCGGATTTTAAACTGAGTGACTTTACTTTATAGAACAGAAAAAGTGGCAATGTGTCGTTAGTTTTAAAATATCTTTGAGAAAACTATAAAAACTGTTTCGCAAAATTTCGTTTTTGCCAGATAATTCCGGAACGGCTGCAAATTTTTAAATCGGTATATTGTTGAGCCAAAAATGCCCAACTTTGCCGGAGAATGTTCGGCAACCATAAAAGCTCTTAATTTTAGTTGGAAGATCCGCCTCGTTATAGTTTTGCATATTTTTCTTAGCCCCTTACAAAAAAAAATCATATCTCACCATTTGTTATTCATACAGCAAATCACTCGATTTTTTTTTATAGAAAATTTAACGCTCCACAAAAAAGTTATATTTTAATTTTTGATCAATCTTACACCTTAAAAATATTCAAGGTCAGATATTGAAAATTATTAAGAAAATTTACTTTTCTGTTTTCAATTTTGTAACTTACTAAATAATACTTATTTACAATTGAGTTTTTACTATTTCTATCGGAAATTTAACGCTATACAAGGAAGGTCCTTTATACTTTTTTAATAAATATAGTTTATAAAAATTTAAAATTTACTTTTAACTTACCTAAAAAGTACAAGACACCTTTTTTGTAGAGCATTTAATTTCCGATAGAAATAGTAGAGACTTAATTGTTAATCATTAAGTTACAAAATCTAAAAAAATTATTAAAGAGTTATAGGAAAAATTAAAAACTCTTTTATCATTTTTTTTGTAGAGCAATCAATTTTTAAAAAACCTTTTTTAAAGTTTTGTCGTATAATAAACGACTGGTAATATAATAATTTTTTTGTATGAGACTGAAAAAAAATGCGAAACTGCAATCACGCGAGTTTTACTACTTAAATTAAGAGCCCATCGTCATCACCATTTAAGGTGCCCAGTAACCGATTTTTCAGAGTCAGAAGTCAAAATAAAAATAGTGGATTTTTTTGACCCACCCTAATATACCGCGTCTTTCATTCGATTCTAATTTATTATTAAACTGCAGTGCTTGTCTAAAGTTAGGGCCCCCTCCTAGCTTTTAAATTATTTGGTATATTTATAAAAATTTGAGAACTAGAAGAGTAGAGAAGTAAAACAACATAAACCAAATTTTAGACAAGAATTGACAGATATAAATGTCAAACTGACAGCTGGGTGCCATTTTTGAAAAATTAAATAAAAAGGAGGTCTTGTGGCACATTATTTCAAAGCTCCTGACAAGTCCTTTTAACCCAAGAATATACAGTGGATACTTTTACTTCCCAAAAATGGCGGTACTTTAAAAATTACTCGAATAGCTGATTTGAATGGCCATATCTTTAAAACTAATAAAGGTAAATATACCCTATGTGGTATTTTCTTAAAGATCTTTTAGATACCTTTTAATGGTGATAAAGTATACAGGGTGCGTCATTAAAAAAATATCATTTTTGTTCTCAGTATAGTATTACCAATATTACCATTAAATAAATCCTTAAAGAAGCTTTAAGAAAATACCACATTAAGTGTATGTATCTTTATTAGATTCGGAAATATGGCTATCTAAATGAGGTCTTTAGGTAATATTTAAAGTACCGCCATTTTGTAGGGGGTAAAGGTATTAACTTTACATTCTGGAGTTATAAAGTACTCGTGAGGAGCTTTAAAATGATGTGCCCTAAGACTCACCTTTCAATTTAATTTTTTCTCTTCCAAATGGCACCCAGCTGTCACTTCCTGTCTAAAATTTGGTTCATGTTGTCTTACGACAGTCCTTAAATTTACATGAAAAAATACCAAACAATTCCAAAGTTAGCAGGGGGTCCTGAATTTAGACAAGCACTATATAGTGATGCCCATATTTGTAATATTTTTTAAAGCACATTAAAAATAATTATTAAAAATGTAATTTTACTGTTAAAATTAACATCCTAATTATTAAGTGTTTTGCGTCATGAGATGATTTACAAATTAACAATTTATTATGAAATGTAATTCATAATGTCCGCTGACCACAAAGTTATTCTACAGTAGGTTTTTTTATTAACGATTAAAATTAGACTTGGTACAATTACTTATACTGACATAAGATTTATTTTGTACAAATATTATAATAAAATTTTACTTTTTGTTAACGGTTTCTTAATTCTAAATAGGTTTGGTATGCCTTTAAATAGCAACCAGAACTAATCTGTGTATCTACTCATTACTGAATTTAACTAAACATTTGGGTTTAATTTCTTTATTTATAAAACAATAAAAATGTACTTTATTATCTTATACTCCCAACTGTGATAATATAAATGTTTTTAAATCATATTCCTTTTGATTATTTATTGTTCTACTGTTTATGGGTAGAAATAAAAAAAATGGAACACTGATTCTTGGTAAAGAAAATATAATCTGTACTTAGGAACATTTAAAGGCTTCAGAACTAAAGTTTAGTGTCGTAGATAAAATGGACATAATACCTTACCTACAATTTTTTAGATTTGGATGGTCATATTTCTTACACTATTAAAAATTTTGTATATTACATGTGGACTTTCTTAAAGGGTCTTTAATAGATCTTTTAAATTAAAAAAAATCTAATAAAACGAAAATCTGACGTTTAATTGTTTTTCTATTCGCAGCCCGTAAATGAACTAAAAAAATACTACTACTTCTCTAATTTACCCGACTTCGTATATCTAAAAATAAAAAAGTTAACAATAGTGCCGACTTAAGTTTGATCACCTTGTATGTTAAAAAATGTTTGCTAAAAATTAATGGCGATATTCAAAATAAATATACACTATTAGCTAAATCAAAAGGTTCTTAGGAAATGCACAGAAAACAAAAGGTCTTACGCGTGTCCAACCAGAACTAACTAGAACACTAACAGGTAGAGATAAAATAAATGTTGGCATGTAAACAAGGGTGACATCGCACAATAGACAAATATGCCAAGTTTAAGATTTGTTATGAATTTTTAAAAGTACAGCGTTATTTTTAAGTTGATACTTTCCTTTTAGCACTGTATAAAATGCAAGAAAATAAGACATTTTTTTCATAAAACTATGTCTGAAAACGTTTCGTTTCCGAGATATAAGATGTTAAAAATATCCATATTTAACATAACCTTCCTAACACTTCAGATATTATCACAAAATTTTGCACACTTCTTTTAACCATTTCAATAAAAAAATTCTGTAAAAGTTTTTATTTTTTTAGTGTCGTTCGAACAAGATTTGTATTGATTTTTTCAAAAAATAGTACGGCCCTGCTTGTTCTTCGAATCAATATAATTTTTGAAGTAATCATTTACTTGGGGGTTAATTTGGTCGCCTAATATTTGCCGTACGACGAAGAGTTTTCGTGTAAAAATATAAAAGCCATTTTGATGTACGGCAAAATCGCTAAAATCTGATATGGTGTTTTGTATGTAAAATTCGTTTTTGTCTAATTTGTATTTAAAAAACCATACCACAATTAAAACCTAATAAAAAAATAATCAGTAGTTATAATTTTTAATAAAAGTAACGGATTTTACATACCAAACACAATATCAGATTTTAGCGACTTTGCCATGCATAAAATGGCTTTTATTTTTTTTTAACGATAACCATTTGTCATACAAAAAAAAAAAACAAAAAACCAGATTAAGTACAACGTAAATAACTATTTTAAAAATAATATAACTTTGAAGAAAAAGCATTACCGTACTTTTTTTTCTAATTAATACAAATCTTGTTTAAACGCCACTGGTATTTTTAAAAACTTTTACAGAAAAAAATTAATATAATAGTCAAAAGAAGTGTACCGAGTGCTGTAATAATATCTGGAGTGATAAGAAAGTTATGACAAAAAAGCATTTTTCCCTAAAACTTTAACATTCTGAATCTTGAAAACGAAACATTTTCGGGCATAATTTTATCAGAATTTTTTTTGCCTTGTATCCTTAAATCAAATATACCAACTTAAAATTATCCCTGTATTTTAAAAACCACATTTTTGTATAAGGCTCATTCTACTTGATAAAAAGTACGCTTCTACTTGTCATAAAATCAAGTTTTAGTTATAAAAGGTCCCGAAAAACTAAGAAACATAGGATAAATTTAAAAATCACCTTATTTGAGATTGCCGGTTTAAATACTATTGTTATTAAAAGTATTTGTTAATGTCGTTAGGTAATTCTTAATAAATAATACAGGGTGTTTCCGAACTATAGGAACAAACTAGTAGAAGTTATTAAGTGCAACAGTAGAAAACATTTGAGTATACGGCCCCATATCCGGAAAAGTGTGACAACGGCACTATGGCCAGAGACGCGTTAAAATTTAGAAAGACGATGAATTGCCTAAATCGTCTTTCTAAATTTTAACGCGTCTTAGAGCTGTAGTGTCGTAGTAACACTTTTCTGGACATGGATCCCTATACTCAAACGTTTTCTACTGTTGCACTGAATAACTCCTAGACATTTGCTTCCATAGTTCCGAAATACCCTGTATAAATATACTTAAAAGAAAACCTTTGTTATTTAGTGCATAAGGCATATGCAAACTTATGGAAAAAAGACTAAGGTTAAAATATAATAGTTTTATTAATGCCACTGGCGTATCGGGTGTCAAGTTGTAAATTTACACCTCTTTTAACTTTTTATTTTTTACCGCAAAAATAAATAAAAATAATATTCTGTTTGGTTAATTTTGTAGTTTTTAAAATGATTATCGGATTTTTATTTTCTCTTTTATGCAGGGTACGACAAAAAGTATTTTTTAAATAGAACCTCTTGTATATTATAACACTAATAATAGGATTTTTTAAAGAGTTTTAAAAATACCACACTTGATGTTGTTTTTTTAGTAGATTCGGAAATATGGTCATCCAAATCCAAAGAATAGGTGTAATTTTCAATTAAGTATATTACGGCAATAATTTTATTATTGCCTAATAAAAAAATGTATATAGCCATATTAACAAAACCATTAAAGGTAGGCATATTAAATATAGTATTTTTGTAATGCTTTTTGGGTTATCTTTTAAAGGTAATTAGGCATACAGGGTATGTCATTTAAAAAGTTCATAATTTTTGTCGTACCCTGTATATCTTAAAGAATAAAAGTATTCTAATGAAAGAAACGCTTACTGCAGAGTCAACTCAACAAAATGCTGTTTTTTCTTTTATACGTTAAAAAATAAAAGAGTTAGGGGGATATAAATTTATAACGTTTCAAATGAGAATTAAAAATTATTCTTTAGATTTGAATGGACATATTTCGGAAATTAATTGAGATAGATATACTTAATGTGGTATTTTTGTAATAATTTATAAAAAGAACTTTTAAATAAAGTAATATATAGGGTGTTCCATTAAAAAAAACTTTTTGTCTTACCCTGCATATCATAAGATATCTTACAAATCCGATAACTGAATCGAAAACTATAGAATCACCCAAAGAAATTAATGTTTCTGTTTATTTTGTAGGATAAAGAATAAAAAGTTAATGGGGGTGTAGTTAGATTTGCCATTTAAGAGTCCATCGACAGGTATTTTATTAAATCATAAAACGTACTGTATATATAAAGTTGCTTTGACGCTTCTATAGTAATAGTTTTTTTGGTTTTTTGTTTGTTGTCATTTTTTAAATGACAACTTGGTAAATATGGACAATTTATGAAATTTAAAACCATACTTACCAAATTGTCATTTGAAACAGAACCCTGTTAAAAAAAAACATTACTGTAGAAGCGTTAGTTAAAGCGACTTTACATATCCACTACGTTTTTAATTTAATAAAATATATTAAGTTGTTTTCCCAAAAACGGTATGAGCTAGACCCTAAAATGCCGTTTTTGGAACCTGTCGATGGACTCTTAATGCTACAAATAACACCTAAAAATTTAAATAAAATTGGATAGGGGTGTTTAGGATAATAGTAAAAACCAAATTATTTTAAAATAGTTTGGCATGTATCTTGAAATATGTATGTCCGGACCAACGTTTTTACCGGGTGTCATCGATTTATTAGACAAGCCATAGCTCCTAGAGCATTTGACATATCAAAATGAGACTTGGATAGGTAAATGGTATGAGCAGAGAAGAGTTTACAAATATTTTTCATAATATTTTTCATTTTTCAGTTACTTTCGATTTAACCGCAAATGACTTTAATTTTAAATTTTTAAACGCTGTATTTTTTTTTATTTTTTGATTCCTGGGACAATTTTCAGAAGGTGCATTAAAAAAAAATTAGTCTACTAAATTTTTAGAGCCTTTTTAATATTGCATCATGACTGGATGCTTATTATTCTAGTGATTCTAGGTCCTAGGTGATGTGGGAAAAATACAATCGCAAAGTTTTAGCGACTAATATAAAAGATAGTAAAAAAACATTTTGGCGAATTGACATTTTTGTGTTTAACCATAATTTTTCAAATGGCAACCCTCTTATAGACAAGTACTTTTTAAATAAGATATTTTGTGGCAAATCTAACGATACCAGCTTATTTGCGATTGGAATAAAAATAAAGTTATAAATAAAGGATCATAGTCACCTAGATGCCATAATACAAATGGTTTTCAAAAATAAAGTAGACGTAAAAACTTTTAAAAATGACAAATTACCATTTAGAGTTGCCTCAGGAATCCACAAATGTTTAAATATACAGAGTGTTCTATCTAAAAATTAAAAATGAATTATTATTATGTCTAATACTCCAGAAGTTATGGTTTGTCTAATAAATGCGTTGACACCCGGTATAAACTATTTTTCCTAAAATATGGCCCTACATTTTTGACGCAACATTGTATTTTTGTAAAATAATATACTTTTTTAATATATATTTTCTATAATAATATTACGGTATTGCGTTCTGTATAAGCGAGGCATAATACCCTTCCCAATTATTAATAACAAAACTATTGTATTGTTAGCGCAATAACACTTATACGATTTTTGTCCCGAAATCCGTATATCGCACTGTACACCGGTCCCGCTTTGTTCTTGCTTTACTTACCTATAAACGTTTTGAATTAACGTAACCTGTATATTTGTACATTAACAACCCAAATTTACGTAAATTATATTTTTGCAAGAGAAATGAGACGAGACGGTAGAAAGTGGTTTCTCATGATATAAAGATAAAGAAGATATGATTTATAGCGAGCTTAAATTTGTCTGGTTCGCGCAGTGACGTCATGTGGTGACGAATTTTTATTTATTCAACAGTAATACATATCTTTCGTCGGTGATGTTGGATTCTAACACTGTTTAATTTATTTTTAGTTGGTATATTATAGAGATTAGTTATTTCTTTTTATTTATAGACTATGTGTACTTCTAATTTCTCGTTTCTGTTTAAAATTAAACTTTTGTTGAATGTTAAATTATATTTACATTCTTAGGAGAAAAATGTTTACCGACTGTTGGATGGAACATTCATCAAACTATCAGTCTATTAACTATCATACAATGAATAAATATTGGGAAAAAACTGAAGGAAAGTATAGAAAATTAATAATTCTAATATACAGTGTGTCCGCGCCTAAGTTGTGTACATACATATGGGCAACTTTTTATTATTAATTTTACGAAAAAAATTATTCCCCATAAAAAGTTCTGCAAACCTAAAATGCAAGCAACAATTATGAATTTTTTGAGTGGTATACGAGGTACCTCAAAAAATATTTTAAAGAAAAAATGTTTAGTACTAGAAATATTATTCAAATATGCAAACTCGTTCATTGGCAAGAAAAACTTTTTCTTTAAATTTTTATGTTATGTTATAACGAGTGATTCTGTTTGCTATTGAGTTGTAAAAATTTACCATATTTTTTATTTTTGAATTCTTAAAAATAAAAGTTACACTAAAGAAGGCTTTCAATAATTTTATTTAAAAATATATATACAATCAACTAAACACATAACATTATGACTACTACAATTACTTCATAGTAATTCATTGGAAATAACCATAAAATCAAATTGTAAGTCTACAGTACATACGTACACGGATGGACTTTACAATGGGACAAATGGAACAAAAATTTAAATGCTCAAGAAAGTTGTGTATACAACTGCTCTTGCTTCTTAAAAAAAAGATTCACAATGAGAAGTTTGTTTTTCTTTGTAGAGGGGCTCCAAAAACTACAAAAATTTGAAAAGGGATCAAGAAAGCTGCTTTTAGTTTTAATATTTTACCAAAACGTAAAATAAAAAAGTTTTTTAGATTTGAATAAGAATCCCATATCTAAAATGTAATATAAAATGAACTTAATTTTTATTTAAGCATCATATTTTTTCGTGTTTTACACCTTTTTACGTGATTTACCTGGTTTTACGTTTTTTATTTAAATATATGTGTACGTAAAAAATGTGTAAAACATTAATAAAAAAATATGATACTAAATAAAAATTTTGATAATTTTATGTAAACATTCAGATAACGGATCCTCATTTAATTATTTTTTTTTATTTAAAATTTTGCTGAATTATTAAAAATAAAGTTAGTTCTGGTTAGTAAATGTGAATCTTGTTTTTTAAGAAGCAAAAGCAGTTGCCATACACAAATTTCTTAAACATTTAAATTATGGGTCCATTTGTCTTATTGTAAAGTTGTTGTATGCTACCGAATGTGGTAGGTGGTAGTCACCGATAGCACTAACTGTTGTAACTTTATGCCGTTACTAAACTATTTTATACGTTGAAGCCTTTAAGTTTCTTTTATAAGAATCCTCTGGAAAATGTTTAGAACAAACGCGTGCATATTTAACATTTATATTGTCTTTTCGTTTGCAAACGTTCACCCACATTTTCTGAAGACTTTCATCTTTTGGAAATCTAAAGAACATTATGTCCTTGTAACTTTTGTTTTGATTATTTGTATTACACATCGCCACTGATCAACGCGTTTTGGAAAAAAGTATTTATAAAACCAGATTAAACAGTTTGAAATACACAAATTTCTCAACAAATCGCACTTTCATCCGCACGTTTAAACCACGTTTAACCTAAATTCGTCACCACATGACGTAGCAAAAGCACAGCGAAGCTCCGCCCACCTGCGCAAGATCATATATCTTCTTATTTCTGTGTATCCTGGTGGTTTCTTGAGCTTGAGCAAAAGAAGGGTATTCTCGTCATGACGTAATCGATAGTTCCCGACCTCCTATTCACAGGTACTATACTTGGTATTACTTCAATTTTTTATTAAACATTTGTTTAACTTGTATATTTGAAAGCATATTTTGCAAAGAGCGTAGCGTGCACAAAAAATTTTATATGCATCATTTTTTTTTAAGTTGATTGAAAAATAAGTGTGGAACATTTGATAATATTACAGATAAAAATAACTTTTACCATATATATTTTTTTATATAAAGTCTAATTTATTGTTATGTAGTTGTTAATATGTAACTTTTCAGTCACTAGCAAATTGTTTAAAAAAAAAACTAATATTGTACGATAACTTTAAATAAAATAGCTGCAACTTAAGACATTTTTGGAATGTGCTTTTATTACAGACATTAAGTAGCAATCAGGTGAGGACATAAAGAATGTTTTTTAAGATATTCCGGTATAAAATATGTTCAAAAACCTTTCCGTAATTTTAAGGGTTTTTAAGAAATATAAAGTAGATATTTTATTTATTACCAGCCAACGGGTTTTCAGTTATTATCAAAACATAATTTTAAATTGTTAATTTTTCTAAAAGTCTATAATTATAACGTAATGTAGATTTTTATATTAATTTTTTTGTTTCTAATAAAACACGAATGGCATGGCCTGAAGAAAATGCATAATTTAAACAAAATAAGCATAGCAAAATTACATACCTGCTCCCCCTCCTAAAGTGGTGATATGTTGATGTTTAGTCCCATGATTCATTCCATACTTCATAGGCTTAAAATGAAAAAACGATGGAGAATATCCCGATCCAGCTCTACTTAAAGAACTAAATCTTTCTTCTCTGTCTTCAACATATACACCTTCCTTTCCCATGGCAGCCAGTTGCCTTCCTTTAGGCATAAACATAATAAGAAACACCATTATTGAAATAATTACTAGTCCATAGGCTATACAAGCATCTCTATGTCTTTCATTTACGACTAGTCCACTTATTGTCCATATTAACCACGTGGGTATACTACAACCTACTGACAGTCCAATATAGGTGGCTTCACGATAATTGTCCCTAATGCCACGAGATTTAACCGCTAGAACTGTTACGAAAATTATTAAAAATATTACGTAAATTAGAGATAAGACCATGTCTGTATAGGAAGTGCGACATAAAGGTATTACTTGGGTTGTTGATATATCGGCCGCAGTAACCAGCAACTTATTTCTATTTTGCTGAACAACTTGCTCCACAGTTACAATGTCTACAAGTGGAGGGCTAGTTAATAGCCACTGCACACCTATGGCTACTTGAATAAGTATGGCAAAAAGCAATAACAGCCCTTGGTAAGGAGCTGGTAAATAAACACCGCTATTAAGACTAATAAGAAACACACACTTTACTAAAAGAGAAGCAAATATTATGGTATAGGCAACCCCAGTGCCAAACCTCACAAGGGCGCACGTAAACTGCGTGGGTGAGGCAGCAACGACTGATGCTAGTCCTGCGCATGAAAAAGTCCTAACAGAAGCATCTGTCCAAGAAAAAGATGTCTTCTACTTGGTGTTGTTCTCCATGCTTTACACAAAACAAACACCTCAAATCCTGCTATTAAAAGCATAGTCACTGCTGACAATGCTACAAGGGGTATTACCCAAACTTCGTTTCTAAAAATGCCACCAATTTTGTTAGAATCTTCGGGATATACCTTCTTTGTGATATAAACTCCTGAAGTGGAAGTCGCAGGACTACTGCTAGAAGGAACAAGAAAAATTCCGTGCTCATTTCTATACGCCTTTTAAGTGCCATTGCCTCTTTATCTGCAACCTCAAAAAATATTTCGGAAGGATCTTCCTTCATAGTATTTTCTATTTTTAAATTATTAAAAACATCCGATCTTATTTCTTTATTTTCAAATTCTGATGAATCTGTTAGTAGCGAGCTACTAGGATTATCTTGTGAAGGTACTTTGTATCTTATATTTGAAAAACGATTTATTACGTTTGACTGTAAAAAAGATGACCTGGATTTAAATCTTCTTTCATGGAAAGCGTCCCTAATTTTTCCTCGGTACTAAAAACTTCATCATCAAGTTTATCATCTCTAAATTTTGATTCTTGCCCTTGATCTGCTTTTTCAAACGCATTTACACTTTCACCGTAATTTGGATTTTCCTCTCGCTCTACATATTTCTGATTTTCATCTTCATCACTACGCAAAGGGACATCTTTTACCAAATAGCTGTCGTGATTTTCAGATCTGTTGGGACTTTCTTCACCCTTTTGCTTAAATACATTTTGATCTGAGCTGCCTTTTTGCTTCAAATAATTACTTTTTGAAAATCGTACATTATCTCCAAAAAGTCGATGAACACCATCACTATTTGATTTTTGAGAAACACCTCTTTGCACATTATCTAAAAACTAATAACTTTTCTTTCCTCAAAATTACCCTCTTGATGCACCCCTACTTCGGAAAAGGGTCCTCGATCTAGATCGCCGGATCGCGCTTGTCGATCTTCGGCGGTAAGCGAGAGCGCGATACAAGTGGCAATTGCCGCGAGACGGATGAAGGCTCGAGCCATACTGACTGCTGGAAGCTGGTGGCCCGGTCAAAGATACCGTGTCGAAGAGTGGTAATGTTGCTGGTATATTTGTGAATTTTTGGCGGGTTTTTTTAGACCGTCTGGCTTTCGATGCTAAGAATTTTGGCTGGTTAAAGCACTGCCGAGAATTCTTTTATTTTTGGGATGTTTGTATAAATATTTGTTGTATTGTTGCATAAAGGAAACTCAATCTATCAAAAAATTTAATTAATATGACGTGTGTTACGTTCAGTAGAATGCTAATTTATCAAGTCTCTAAAAATAAATTATAAATACAACGACTCATTAAATAATATATACAGCGGGTCTACTTAGGTTCGCACCATATGGAAAACTTTTTTATTATAAATTTTAGGAGAAGAAGTTATTCTTTATGAAAAGTTCTACATGCAAAATTCAATAATTGGATAGTAATTTTTTGAAGTGGTATACGTGTAAAATGTGTAAAAACATAAACTTTGCTTAAGAATAAAGTACCTATATTTTTCATAATATCGAAAATTTATATAAAAAAAATATGTTTAGGATTTGAAATGACACTTAAATACGCAAATCTGTTCATTTTCAATATAAACTTTTTTTAAGTGTTAAAGGGCAAATTTTAAGTTTGTACATTAGTGCATACTTGTTTTAAAATGTAATATGTAAAGAAAGCTTAAGAACTGTTAAAATAGCGAAACTTCACAAAAACGCTTGTTATCGTATTTTTTTATTATTTTGAAAAAGTTTGCATACTTGAATGTCATTTTTAATTCTGAACATCTTTTCTTTTTATAAATTTTTGATAACATGAAAAATTGAGGTACTTTTCCCATTGGCAACATTTATATTTATTTGACATACCTCGTATACCACTGAAAAAAATCTGATTATTGCATTTTAGTTTATGCAGAACTTGTTATTAGGAATAACTTTTTTCGAAAAATTAATAAAAAAGTTTTTCATATGGTGTGAACTGAGAAGTTTAAATAATTAAATAACTAAACTCTTTTTGGAAAATTTATGTCTTAAGAAAGTTACTTGAAATAAAAATGCATTACATTTATTGCGCATTTTTATTATTTTGTGCTTGAGGTAAGTTTTATTAGTGTATACAGTGTATACAATTTGTACGAAAGTGTGAGTCATATAAAAACTTTTTTGGTATTGATTTTACGAAAAAAGTTATTTCTAATAAAAAGGCTTGCATGCCTTTAAACTTTAAATGCAACCATGAGGTACTAAATTTCTTCAGTCATCTACGAGGTTTGGTCAAAAATGTAACTTTTGCTTAGCAGTAAAGTACCTGTATACTTGCTTATATCAAAATTTAAAAAGAGAAGACGTTGACAATTAAAAAATACTTTTAAATATGCAATTTGGTTTTTTAACTATGTTTTTTTTTCTAAGAAAAAAATAAAAATTAATTCTAAACAATCTTAAAAAAAAAATTGTTAGCAACATTGACGACTGATTTCTCAAGAAGTTTTAAACCAAGTAAAAAAAATGAGTATTCCGGGATAAAACGATACCCTTAAATTGAATGTTGATATTGGTGACGGACCTCCAGTTTCGCAGAAGTCGATTCAACATTTTTAAATTTATTTTTTTATTTTATTACTAGATTTTTTGTTCTTTTGCTGTAAAATGGTATAAAGGTGCATTTTTTCTCTTTGAGTATAAACAGCAGAAAAGATGATCTGGATTTTGCTGTTTATAATCTTGTATGTCTTTTTTAATTTTGTTAATAATGAGTATTATATTTTATTTTATCTAGGAATTAGGTTAGAATTGTTAAGCCACTAGTTTAAAATTGGCAAGATGTAAAAGGTAATACCTACGTATTTTGCAAAATTAAACATTTTTCTGCTAGAAATACTTTAAAAAAAATTGTACTCTAGAGTAAAAAATAGCGGGAATTCAATAAAAAAATAAAAAAATAGGTGTCCTATTTAAATTAAGAAAACTTTGAATTGATTTCGGCGAAACTTAAGATCGGGCAATGTTGCCAGTACCGTTCCTGGGTTTTACGTCAAACTGTACAAAAAATGATGTCCTCCCCCTGGTGTAAAAATTAGATCGTCCACAAAAATTTTTAAGACCAAAAAAAAAAGTCGCCACTTTCATATATTGATTTTTTTCTAAATATTTTTGAAGGGCAAAAAAATTGTACCCTCCCTAAATTTCACTCCTAAAAAAACATGTAAATGTCCCTGCCTTACCCCCGCCAGGAAGCAAATTTACAAAATCTATTCTAGTTCAGTCCGGACGGTGACTGAACTGGACTAGTCTTGTAGTCTTTGTTTGCAAAAAACAATTACAAAGTCTACCCATTTGGTTTCAAAAGATTAGTGTAGCATTTGTGAGTATATTTTTGCGGCATTTTCTTTTACAAAGGCTAACTAGTTTTAGTCATCGCTATCGTTTTTCGAAGACTATGGTATGGCCAGATCTAAACGAAATAAGGTGTTTTGTTTAGTCGTGGTAAGCCAAAGTTAAATTTTTTTATATTATTGTGTATTTTTAAAAACCTAGGGTTTACGGTGCATTTAAAAAATATTTTGTATGGAGTAAAATGCATCTCCATGCAACGGTTCTTCAAAAGAATAATATGTAGAGATTAAAAATATTATAGTTTTTTATACTTTTAATACTAGTATACTATATAGAGTTAATTAACCAACTCCTGTCATAATGAATTAAGGAAATGAATAACTTATGTCATTTATCGGTTAAAATTTTATTTAGAGCACTTAGGTCATAAGATGCTTGACCTTTACGTTACTTTATTAAAAAACTATACCGGGTGATGCATCGCCGGGCGGGACATAGAAAATCTCATGTAATTTTTAATGCGGTTATTGACTCCCTAATTATTTTAGAGAAAAATTCTATTAAAGTTTATTGAAGAGCATGCAAATCTACGTCCATGGTAAAAACTTAAGATTTTTGGGTTAACCCGTTTGCTAGTTAGATGCTAATATATTTTAAAAAATTACATTATTATCGCCCCATATTTATGAACAACAATAAAAATACCAGTTAGCGTGACATAAAGTTGTCATTTTAACATTTAGTACTTTATTATTATCAAAAAATCGTACAGTGAAAAGAATAAAGTTGTATTTATACAAACGAATTAAGTTAAGTTAAACTAAACTAGAGTAACAAATTACAAGAACTTATGACATTTATAATATTTACACATTTCAATAAATTATTAATATTATTACAATAATTAACATGTTGGAAATAAACATAAGATTTAAGAAATTTTTTAAATATTCCTCCATTGACTTCTAGACAATAACCCAGACGTTCATAAAATTGTCTTCTTACGTTGACTAACTGGTAAATTGAAATTTTATTGCATTCTGCAGAAATAGCATTTTTTAACTCATTTAGATTAGAGTAATTTTTATCCTTGTATATCATACTTTTTAAATGGCCCCAGAGGAAGAAGTCATTTGGCGAAATATCAGGAGACCTGGCTGGCCAATTTATGGTGTGATGTAGGCCAATAACATTTTCATTAAAAACATTGTGTAAATATTCCCGAACAGCCAGGGTATTACGTGCCGGGCAGCCATCCATTTAGTACCAAATTTCCTGATTTTCCCTGGATACATCATTTAAAGCGGGTAAAATTATTTCTTCGAGTAGTTCCAAATAAAATTCTGCATTCAAATTTTGATTAAGAAAAAATGGTCCAATAATATGTTGTCCGAAAATCCCCGCCCAAACATTTACTTTATGTGGATATTGCATCCTCGTTTCGACAAATCTGTGTTGGTTTTCTTTGCTCTAGTATCGGTAATTTTGATGACTGAGTTCATTGTTTAACGTAAATGTGCACTCATCAGTAAAACAAGTATTTCTTAAAAATTCCCTGTCCATGTTTGGCCTTTCCATCATGTCAACACAAAATTCCTGCCGTCCTTTTATCCCCATCCCTTAGCTCTTGATGTCTTTCATATTTGTATGAAATGTATTTATGCCTTTTCAAAATCCGGAGAACTGTTGATTGATCTTTTCTATGATATCCTGAAGTTTCCTTGTACTCACCTTCCCTTTATTTTCTTCCACGTGCAATAAAATTTCCGAGTCTCTATTATCTCTTACATTTTCTTCTTTTTAATACTCCCTAAGTTCACATCTGCAGTTATTTATCACTGTGCCTTTGGTCTTAAATTTTTGAATAGTCCTATCAAATGTTGATTTTTCGGGTATTGGTCTATTCGGATACTGAGCAGCGAAAATGTCTGACACCTTTTGGTAACTATTTCCTTGATAGTACCATTTAATCATCAATACTTTTTCTTCAGTAGTATAACTTATGGTTAATCTTTTCACTCTACGATTTTTTGATAATAATAAATCATTACATTTTAAAATGACAACGTTATGTCACGCTAACTGGTATTTTTATTGTTGTTCATAAATATGAGGCGATAATAATGTAACCATTTTTAAAAATATATTGGCATCTAACTAGCAAAAGGGTTAACTGAAAAATCTTAAGTTTTTACCATGGACATAGATGTGCATGCTTTTTAATAAACTTTAATAAAAATTTTCTCTAAAATAATATTAATAATTTTTCTCTAAAATTTTCTCTAAAATAATATTAATAATTTTCTCTAAAATAATTAGGGGAGCCAATAATTGACCCCATTAAAAATCACATGGGATTTCCTATGTCCCGCCCGTAACGGCCCTAAATGGTGCCGATGTCAACACTTAATTTTAAATATGGTATTATTCTGGAGAACCAAATTTTTTCCAGTTTGGTTTAAAATCCTCTGGGAAATTCTCAAGCATTTCCAAACTTTTTGGACACAGTGTATAAGCAGCTCTTTTTCTACCTACGAGGGCTAACTAGGCAAGGCAAAGTAGGAAAAATAAAAATTAAACAGTTTATTTTATTAAACACAGTTTTTTTTTTAATTTGTATACTATCTATGGATGTGACTTACAAGACAACAAATGAATTTAAAAAAAAAAAACATTTTTTGGGAAAAAGATATTCCTGATAACAATTTTGCTTCGGAAGTAAACTACCTTTAGTCTTATAGTCTATTGATTATGTACTTTAAAAGAACTACAACGTTAAAGGAGTTTCATTATTTCATATGGTCACTGGTCCCCTAACTATTATAAAACCGCGGAGTGCTACCATTTGAAGGGGTGCGCTTTTGCGAACGGTTTGTAAACAGCCCTTTTACAGTTTTTGAGGTTAGGTCGAAAGTTACGCATTTTTTCATGTAGGAGTCAACGGAAAAGTTAAAGAAATTTAAATTTTTGATCAAATAACGCTTGCCAAATTAAAAATCATATATATTTTTGACAAAAATATGCCTAAAAAGCAGAGCAAGAAAAAACAAAAAAGCTCATTTTTATAATTTTTTTTTTTGTATTTTTCCCTATAACTTTTTTCCATGGGGGTTTAGGTATAGGCATTGCTTAATAGAAAAAATCCTAGTCTTTTCTTAATAAAATAACGCTAAGTAGAGTTCTTTAGTGTTTATAGAATTCGAGAAAGGATTTTTTAAAATTTGCCCTTTACACCGTTTTTCGGCAATTTTACCTATTTTTTCGCAAACAATGTGCTGTCACTCTTTTCTACGTAGTTCTAGGTAACGGCAATTGTCTATCGATTTAAAAAAGAAACGATTACCTTTAAAATGGTCTATAAAACGAGACTCTAAGAATATTTATGAGTAAGAAATGTTTATTCAAGTTTTTTTACTTTCAAGGATATCTAACCTTTACGTATATCTTTTAATTTCTCGGTATAACTTTTTTTTCCAAATTTAGGTATAGATGATGTAAAATAGGAAAGAAAGCATATTTCCTTATTTTACAAATGGCATGTCGTAAAAAAGGCTGAGGTTAATTCTAGGCAAAATATGGCTGGCAAAGGGTCATACTGCAACGATTTTTGATAACTTTTAGGTTTTTTTTAAATTTCTCGTAATAACTTTTTTGTGCATTTGGGTATATAAGTTTCTAAATATAAATAAAGGCTTATTTACTTACCTAATTTGGTCACAATTCACAAAACTTTCAATTTCAATAGCTTATTTCTTCTTCAGCTTTACTAGCTTTCTCCAAAATCTCAGTTTTATCAGAGTTCTAGCAACTGATACCTAAGCACGTATTGCAGAACACGGAACAATTAAAACCTAACTTTCTGCAACCACAGTTTCTTATACATCCTTTCGTACATCGACAGACCATTTTTTCAAGCAAAACTTATGGCGTAGAAGCTTTGATAGTAAATATGTGACAAAAAAATAGTGATCTTGGCTAAAGAGTCATATTTAGAAATCGGACCTGTCGAAATAATATACAAATTATTGGATTCATGCATATTTAAACGACAGCCGTGGGTAATGCAGATGGAGAATGAGCGTGGGTAATAGCCGTGGGTAAAAAGCCATACTGTCTGTAACCGTCGTAGAAAAACAATACAAATTTAAAAAAATAATACGTAAAAATTAACAAAAATCTTTGCAGTATGATACTTTGATTAACCATATTTTGCCTAAAATTAACCTCAGCTTTTTTAAGAATACACCATTTTAAAGATACTTTTTTAACTTTACATCATATATACCTTAATTTAGAAAAAAAAATCGTAGAAAATAAAAAGATATACGAAAAGGTTAGATATCGTTGAAACTAAAAAAAACTTTAAGAACCATATCTTACTTATAAATATTCTTAGAGCCTTGTACTACAGACCATTTTTAGGGTAATTATTTTCTATTTTAACTGAATGTACCTTTGCCTTTACCTAACACTGCGTGGAAAAGAGTTACATTGTTTGCGAAAAAATTGGTAAAATTGCCAAAAAATAGTGTGAGGGGCAAACTTTAAAAAATGTTTCTTGAATACTATAAACCCTAAAGATAATTTTATAAAGGAAGGATGGAGGTTTTTTGTAAACCAATACCTATACCCCATGAAAAAAAAGTTATGGAGCAAAATACAAAAAAATAAAAAACGAGTTTTTTTCTTTGTTTTTTTACTTTATTTTTTGAGCATATTTTTGTCGAAATTGTTTTTTATTTGGCAAGCGTTATTAGATAGTGAACTTAAATTTCTACCTTTCCTGTAGACTACTACCTGGAAAAAATGCGTAGTTTTCGACCTAACCTCCAAAGACTAAAAAGGGGATGTTTTCACCCCGTTTTCAAAAACGCACCCCTCTAAATGGTAGCACTCCGAGGTTTTTAATATTTGTGGGTCCATTGACCATATGAAATAATAAAACCCCTTTAACGTTGTAGTTTCTTTTTACCCTTTTTTTGTACTTAATCGATAATAGCCTATTAATTTTTTGGCAAAATATCATTAAGAAAATTTATTTAGAATAGCATTTTAAACGACCTTATTAATTTTACAGGGGTATAAAAAGTTTTATTAAACCAAATTTTGTGTTATCAAAAATTAATTATTTTAAATTTGTATAATAAAATATAATTTGCTTTTTAATACCTGCGTTCCATCAAATTTAAAGTTTTTCACTTGTTAGCGAATGTGATCAAGGCGTTTTTGCCAAATTATAGAGTATAATAAAATTTTGTATTAATATTTTTATCCATTACAAACTTAAATCTAAATTTGTTTTATAAATAACATTTTGCGTAAAAATAAAAATAAAGGTAGTTTACTTTTGAAGAAAAATCACGTTTGTATTTGCGAACCCTGTATAATATTTTTACAAGCAAAATTTTGTATCAAGATTACCATTTTTTTCAAAAATGAAATTTTTGGTCCATTTGTCCTCTTGTAATCCCCATTCGTAAACAGTCTCTATAAAAAGTCATGTTTTTGGCATTTTTGTAAAAAATACTTTTTTTTGTAAACTAATATTAAACTAGGTATAATAAACCTAATCATATTCGTCTTTAATTGGAGGGTAAAATTTTAACTTTTGAATTCTACAGTTTTAAATTTAATTCCATCTTTATGTTTCTTTACATATAAAATTAAATTTATAAAAGTATGATTGTTAAATAACCAACCAATAAATTTTTAAACTAAATAAATAAAACAGTATTTTGCATTTTACAGCATTGGAGGTAAATAAAGTAAATTTTTAAACAACATAAAAGCAAACAAACTAATATTTTGGCACATTTTTTTGTTACTTTATAATCATTTAAAATGCAACTAACCAAAAAGTCCATATAATTGCCTAATAAAACTACAAGTTACAACAAAAACCACTTCTAACAAAATGTTCCAAATTAGAAAGGAAATAGTTAGTTCATTGTTTATTTAAATTATTCTTTGTTTTTAATCATTGAGAAATTTTTAATTTGTGATTTTCCCATAATTATATTTTTAAACACTTTACGCAAATTATGACAATAATTAGTTTATTTATTATGTTGCAAAATAATCATTTTTAGAATTCTTATTTTTTTATATTTATTATCAGCAAAACAAAAAAGTTAGTAACCTCACTTTCATGATTTTTTTTTTTATTTTATTATTTTTTACAAATTTAAAGCAGTCAAAGTGTTTAAATGTCATTGTAGTTCCTGATTATTTTTCAACCTTTAAGAAAAGTATTAAATTAAAATCAGGAACGCACTTCGCACTTTGAGACCTAGGGCATAGGGCGCCTTCTACGTTTTATGTGCTTACGGGGTTGTCCACAATTAAAATAAAAATAAGACAGAAGTCAGTTTAAAGCCAATAAAATTTTCATTTAAGAGAGAGAGAAAAAAGAATTAAAATCGGTTAACATTTTAAAACCAGCGTTGAATTCAGGGGGTGAATGAATATTTTGGACGGATAATCATAAAATCGCATTTTTTAGTCCTCGGCCACGATACTAAGCGTCAGCGTCAGCGGCCAGCGTTGAGCGGGAAATATGAGAGCGCTGTCTTTGATCTTTATGCTAGAATAAAGAACTTTTATTTAAATCAGCCGCTCGACGCTGACACTGGTTATCGTGCCCGAGGCCTTACTCAGTATATAGCAACATTTTGTATCAAAGAAAATATATATAAAATACCTTTCCCCAACGTTTGGCTTTTTTAACTCTTAGGGGGTTTCCAACCCAGTATCAAACCCGGATCTCTGCGGTGAGAGGCTGGTACGTTAGCCCTCTACACCACGATCGCCACAAAAACTTAATGAAATTCAACAAGAAATAGTAGGTTCCGCGCGTTTAGTAAGAGAGGCCACCGACGTCATAATTTTCTGCGCAAAAATTTCCTCCTATTCCCTCATCCCGTATTTAAAATGTTATTTATTTTGTTAAATCAAATCTTTAAAATGCCTACTTTCTAGGTAACGATATAAAGCCTTTGAAACCGCGATTGAAAGAGAGTTACAGAAGATTTCGCGTAGGTAATGATGACGTCGGTGGCTTCTTTACTCAAACGCGCGGACTTTACCTAATTATTTAAAAGTTCCTGCGACTCCGATTTTGACGAAATTTGGTAAACAGGTTTTTTAAAGCGCCTATTACCAATCTAAATAACTTATTACCAAAGTTAAAAATCAAACTAATCTCATTTGTATAGTACGAATGAAGTTAGGCAGTTGTACTATACTCCAGCCCTCTTTTTTCAATCAATTCTTGATTAAAAGCTAAATTGCCACAATAATTGATTTACACCTTTTAAAACTTGTTTTTTTTTTTTTATTTATTTTAAACATTTTTTATTAAATTACAAAGATTTACTCCTAATCTTCTGAATCGCAGTAGCTTTTGGCGCTGAAGTGCCATATGTATACGCATAGTTGCAGATTTTGGGGTTAAAGCTGTGCAATATAATAGAAAAGGAGTGTAAATTACCTAAGAAAATAAAATGTTGCAAAGGGTAAAAACGCTAAAAAATTGTGTTCCATTTTAGGATAGAAATCAAAGAGCTGCGTTCAAAAGAGGGGGGATTAAACCGAGCTACCAAGTTGCTTGGTCCAAATTCGACGGCCCATAACTGTTCAAAGCAGTTTTCCAATTCAGACATGTTTTTTCCGGAGAGGGAAAAAGGGGATCCTAAAGTTACCAAAGAAAATCTTTCTTTTAAAATGGTTGATGAGCACAAAGTCTTAAGGTTGTGTAAAATATAAATTATTACCCCCAAAAAAGCTAAGAGTAAAAAAAAGTCTTTCGGTGCTAAACATCAACCCGCTTACTTGTTGCTTTTCTTGACACTTTTGTATATCTATCTATACAGGGTACCCGGAAAGATGAAGTCCTTAATAATCTGGGTGATAGAGTAAGCGAGAAATAATGTTAGTACTTCATATGAAAAAAAAATCATAGCGCTTCATTAGGGACATATTGACCTATAAATAGGGTATAAAAAGCTATTTCAATTATAACTTTTGAACTGTTCTCACAGTACCAATGATATTTTGAGCAGCTAAATAATCTTACACCAGTCCTCTTTCCATAGAATAACGGCTGTTTAGTAAGTCGAAATTATACAGTGTGCGACGATTTTTTTATATAATGTAAACATTTTTAACACAGGTGACAAATTTGACATTTTGCTATCACCGTTTAATTCCTCCATCATTTTGTACAAAATTGGTATATTGAAATCTATATCTTAAACTGTTTTTTTTATAAAATCGCGTTTTAAATCCAGACATACCAGTATTTTTCATGTAATAAAATTATCCTTTTTTTCAGAAAACACCATTTTTAATATATTTTACCACATTAAAACGGTGATAACAAAATGTCAAATTTGTCACCTGTGTTAAAAATGTTTACATTATATAAAAAAATCGTCGCACCCTGTATAATTTCGACTTACTAAACAGCCGTTATTCTATGGAAAGAGGCACTGGTATAAGATTATTTAGCTGCTCAAAATGATCATTGGTACTGTGACAACAGTGAATAGCTTTTTATAGGTCAATATGTCCCTAATGAAGCGCTATGATTTTTTTCATATGAAGTACTAACATTATTTTGGCTTACTCTATCACCCCGATTATTTAGGACTTCATCTTTCCGGGTACCCTGTATAGATAGATATACAAAAGTGTCAAAGAAAAGCACAAGTAAGCGGTTGATGTTTACACCCAAAAGACTTTTTACTCTTTAACTTTTTGGGGGTAATAATTTGGATTTTACACAACCTTAAGACTTTTGTGCTCATCAACTATTTTAAAAGTAAGATTTTCTTTGGTAACTTTAAAATCCCCCTTTCCCTCTCCGGAAAAAAATGGCTGAATTTAAAACTGTTTTAAACAGTTATGGGCCGTCGAATTTGGAGCAAACAACTTGGTAGCCGGCTTAATCCCCTCTTTTTGCACCCCCATTTTTGATTTATAGCTTAAATAGAACACAATTTTTAGTTTTTACCCATTAAAAATATTTTATTTTTCATGTAATTTACACTCCTTTTCTATTATATTGCACAGCTTTAACCCCAAAATCTGCAACTATGCGTATACATATAGCATCGCCAAAAGCTACTACGATTCAGAAGATTAGGAGTAAATCTTTGTAATTCAATAAAAATGTTTAAAATAAATAAAAAAACAGGTTTTAAAAGGTGTAAATCAATTATTGTGGCAATTTAGCTTTTAATCAAGAATTGTTTGAAAAAAGAGGGCTGAGTATAAGTACAGACTGCCTAACCTCATTCAGTACTATACAAATGAGATTAGATTGATTTTAAACTTTGGTAATAAGTTATTTAGATTGGTAATAGGCGCTTTAAAAAACCTCCGTTTACCAAACTTCGTCAAATCGGAGTCGCAGGAACTTTTTAAATAATTAGGTAAAGTCCGCGCGTTTAGTAAAGAAGCCACCGACGTCATTACCTACGCGAAATCTTTGTAACTTTCTTTCAATCGCGGTTTCAAAGGCTTATATCGTTACCTAGAAAGTAGGCATTTTAAAGATTTGATTTAACAAAATAAATAACATTTTTAATACGGGATGAGGGAATAAGAGGAAATTTTGCGCAGAAAATTATGACGTCGGTGGCCTCTTTACTAAACGCGCGGACCCTACTATTTTTTGTTGAATTTCATTGGAAGTTTTTTTGTGGCGATCGTGGTATGGGAAGGCTAACGTTACCAGCCTTCTCCGCAGAGATCCGGGTTTAATCTGGGTTGGGAAGCCCTTAAGAGTTAAAGGAGCGAAACAGTCGGGGAAAGGTATTTTGGTAAAGTGTAGGAAATGTGCACCCAGAGTTTGAAATGAATCGTTTAAGTTGTTTTCAAACAACAGTGAACACACAGTGTGACTTGTGTGAAAAAGTAGTTTTAAGGAAAGCGCGTTTAAAAGTGTATAAGCTAAAAGTGCATTTTTTTACAGAAATTTCTTACGTATACAAGCGCAAGTTCAACGTGCAACAACGAAGTGACGCTCGTCTTTTGTTAATTGTGTGAAAGGCAGAAGACAAACTAGACAATAACTTAAAGAATTTTACTGGGATCGACTTATAATTTTGAGATTATATTCTTAAAATGTTTTACTTAAAAATGAGACAAAAAAAGATTTTTGAAAGTGCAAACCCTAACCCCCGCCCTTATATCAGAAATATTTTATAATATAAAGTTGAATCAAAATTTTTAAATTACTGATTTAACTGATAAAGTTAGGCTTAATCTTTTCTGCTGTTTTTGTAAGTTTTTAGCCTTTCTGCGGCTTTCATAAACCCAAATGGAAAATGCCGCTGAAAAAGGTTTTATTCTCATAATTCAGCAATATCGTCTCTCCTGTGGCGCAGTGGACCGAGCTTTGATCTTTGAAGACAGAGGTCGCCGGTTCGATTCAGCAGGGGAGACATATTTAGGTAGTAGTTATTTAAAAATAACGACCGTGGTGGCACTACCGCGTTGTCTAAGAGGTGCTGTGAAATGCATAACTGCATGTTTCAGTGCTTGGACAACGTTGACGGAACAGGGGGAACGATGGGTTAAACATCTAATAACCCGAGACCCACGGTACTCTGGTATTTAGGCATATGCCTTCATGGGATGTCAAAAAGATAAAAAATATATCACTGGCGGTTGTGAAGCCAGTGCCTTTTTAACACGCTTTTATTAACTTGGGTTGTAACAATCTATCCATCTGTCTATCTATGTAACGGAATCTTTGAGCCTAATTTTAACCAACTTCCAGCTATTCGATTTCTTTGAAACTTTGCACACGTGTCAAGGACCGATGAAGATGCAATAATTTAAAAAACAGTATCCCGTTATCTCTTTTTGAATCGCCAGGAAAAAAATTCCATTATATTATAAAAACAACACCTAGGATGCCATCTGTTGGCAACATTTCAAACTTTGCTATTAAATGAAGAAGAAATTTTTAGTTTTTACACAATTTGGTTAGTTGCACCATTGGTGTTCAATTTTTATGAACAATAAAAATATAGGGTTAGTTGCACCAGAGTAGCAGAAACTAAAAATGAAAAATAATTAATAGTTTAAAAAACTAAAAACACGCTTTTATATGCAACTGAACTAAAAATTAGAAAATAATTTTTAATTAAAAAAATATTGTCATTTCATAGTAAAAAGCGTGGGGTGATAAATATATTAAATGTTATAATTATTATATTTGCAAATATCTATGATGGAAAAGTTATGAAAAAATAGTAAAATGCACCCCACGCTTTTTACTATGAAATGACAATATTTTTTTTAATGAAAAATTATTTTCTAATTTTTAGTTCGGTTGCATATAAAAGCGTGTTTTTTAGTTTTTTTAAACTATTAATTATTTATATTACTATACAGTGTATCCCAGGATAGCTGTTACAAGATGACTCGAATTTTTGAATTTTGGGAAAATTAATGTCATAGTCCAAAACTATGACACATAATGTTTTCTCCGATTAGAATTATACAGAGCAAGTTATATCTAAAAATATAAAAAAATGCTAGGAGTAAAATACTTTTTTTAACATAACAAAATTTTGTAAGTAAATGTTATAAAAAATTGACTTTTTGTCAAAATTTAAAGTTTAAGCATTAAAGTAGACAAGTGTTTTTTCTTTATTTAATTTTATTTTATTTCATGACTTAGAAAAACTTAAGTACTAAACAAGAGAACGAAGAATTAAAAAGAAAATTAAAACACATTTATTTATTTATTTTTAATCCGCTTTTTGTGTACACTATTTTAAATGTTAATGTATGTAGTATGTAAGATTGTAGGTAAAAAAATAAAAATATTTTTTTACTTTTATTTAAATTGTGACATAAAATTATACAATAAAACATTTACTTATGAAATTTTGAATAATTTTTTAAAAATAATGGTTTTTAGTTTTGGGTATATTTTATATTTTTAGTTATACCTTGTTCTGACTAGGCGACAAGTTTTTTCTAAATGCTCATTCCCATTTAAAACTTTTTAATTCTCTTGTACCACCAATTGCTCACACACATTGGATTTTTTTGAAATTATTAAAAAAGTTGTTCTATTAATTTAAAATAATAAATATGTTGGTCACTGTAAGTTATAGCTCACGGTGGAAAATACAATGTTCATTAAATATAATAATTTAAAACCAAAACATTAACATAAGCTTGATAAACATTATATTATATGTTTTTCCAATTAATTTCGAAACAAATTTGTGTGTATTTTTTTATTTAACAAGTTAGTGTTGCTTAAGATTTTTAATTTAAGCATTAGAAATAAAGATTAGAAACAAAATCTTTAATACCAATTGTTCCAAGGCCTAGTTCCACTACGGCGTAGCCTGGGTATACTGATGCTCCTTCGTTACACCGTCGCTTCGTCGGATTTATATCTCCGACTCATATAAACGGATACGCTCTACTCGAACGTCGCTGACCAGCTATACGGCAGTTTGCAGTTCCACACTACTTCTCGTGAGGCGTGGAGTCGTCATACCAAAGCCGATGACCTAGGAAAACTTTACCGATTTACACTAGACCTTTTGGCCTCTGACTCCACGCGACATAGAGGATAATATAGGGTTGTTCCTCCTTTCCTTTAGCTCATTGCCAATGCGGGCGGATCACCGGAGAACCAAGACCAAATCTTGGAATCTACACCACCGCCAGGATGCCTCATGGTCCTATGGAATGGATCAAGTCCATAGGATATCTCCATTGAGGGAGACTCCGAAGGTTGTATAAGGTGCCCATGGTCGCTCTTGGCTTTGGGACCAAATAATTCTTCCTTGGCAGTAACCTACTTGTAGTACAACACAAATCAGGTAAACTACTGCCAAGGGGGTATTATTTGGTCCCAAAAGCCAAGAACGACCTTATACAACCGTCAGACTCTCCCTCAATGGAGATAACCTATGGACTTGATCCATAGGACCATGAGGCATCCTGTCGGTGGTGTAGATTCCAAGATTTGGTCTTGGTTCTCCAGTAATCCACCTTATATTATCCTCTATGTCGCGTGGGGTCAGAGGCCAGAAGGTCTAATGTAAATCGGTAAAACGTTTTCTAGGCCAACGACTTTGGTATGACGACTCCACGCCTCACGAAAAGTAGTGTGGGACTGCGGACTGCCGTATAGCTGGTCAAATCCAAAAATATTAAATTGCAATTATTACAGTTTAAACGTTTAAAATTAATTTATTTACCAATTTCAAGGTAGAAATATCTCATATTTAATAAGTATGTAAGAACTCCAAATTATTATAAATATTTTAATTATTTAGTGTAATGACTTATTCTGTATATAGCCATTTTTGACTTGTTATACTATTATTACACTTATATCAAAATGTATAAAGAATCTAGGTGCAAAGAATTGAAAACCTTCTGTTTTTTTTTTTGGTTTTTGGTTTTCACTTATCTTGGGATTAGGGTCCTACTGATCTAGCTATGCCTTTGATCCCAATAAACTTTTGCACTTACAATGTAGCCTGTTTGTAAAGATGTTTCTAAAAAACTGAACAAATAAATAGCTTAAGGGTAAATAACTATTATTACTTTTATGCCACCTTGAATAGGTATTAACTAAATAAAAACAAGACTCATACATCATTTACAAAGTAAAATCAACATATTGGAAATAATAGTTAAAAAAAAACATAATTTAAATAAACGGGTACTTTCCATTATATTATTAAATAAATTATCCATAAAAATCAGTTATCTTAACCATTAAACGTAAGTTTTTTTAAACATTTATTGCTTCTATTGATTGTGTTGTCTGTTAGGCTTCCACAGCTGGTTACCATAAGGTGTAATAAATAGTATGTCGTTTGACTCAATTTGCCATTTAATGTATGTACATACAAGATAGTTCTAAAACATTTACACTACAATATATAAAGTAGGTTAAAACGGATATATTTTTAACTTTAGTACAGAGCTAATAGACTTGCTGCGCGCGTATTGATACATTTTTGTTGATAAAGCTCTATATCCAATAGAGCCGACTTTAAATATATATATATATATATCGAAAATATTGTTTAGGGTGTTATAAAGAAAATATTTTGAAGGTTTGAGCCCTTAATATTAATATCTAGAGGTCTATATCCTTTAATTTACATTTTTTATTTGTACTTTTATCTTTGCGGCAAAGCTGCCGTACTATCGAGGAAAAAATTTACCTGCACATATGCATCAGAAGACATTTTTGGCATACAAGAAACAAATTAATTTTTATTAGTGTTGGTCCATCAGGAGTTTAAGGTTAATATTTTCTAAGAAAAATATGATACGTTACTGCATTTTTCTTACAACAAAAATATATATTTTTCAACTTTTTATTTAATTTAAAACAAGGTATATCTTATGACTTTTTAATTTGATGTATGGTTTTCCGGGGTAATTACACAAGTGCATCAAAATTATCCATAATTGAACATATGAAAGCGTATTGCCTAAAAACTGCTGGAGTTTATTTTCATATTTTGACGAAAGAGCCCGACACCGAAGGGGGCTCTTTCGCCAAAATGAAAGCTAAATTATCCGATTATTTTGATGCACGAGTGTAATTTAGGGAGAAAATGACTCGAAGAAAGTGAAACTGTCAAATGAAGGAATAATAATAATAAACAACACTACAGATTCAGTGCCAAAACGAGACATTTTTATACAAAATTTATGAAATATCTAACTGACATATTAAGTAAACAAATATGTTGTTAGAATTTCGTTGTCAAATTTAAAAATTAAAAACATGACAGTGAAATTTTAGATTTCTATTATGCAATTATTGCTGTAATCAAGCGATAATTGTTGAGTAAACAAATGGGTGAGTGTAATTTTTGCGTAAATAAATAAAAACCATTTCTCTGCATGGTAATTTCGTATCGCTTTTATCAAATTCGGCAATAAAAAAGATACTTTTATTATATTTATTCTGTCATTAGATAGAGATTCGACCATGCTGCAAAATTGGTTTTATTTATTTACGCTTAAATCGTACATTAAATAAAAAAGGTGAAGAGATTAAATTTGTTTAAAATTAAATTATTTACAATGACATTAAATAAAAAAAATTCTTATTTATTTTAGTTGCAATTAAAGAAGCATGCCAACTTTGGTAAGATTTAAAACTTTTAAAATGTAATCTTTACAAGTTACCAGGATATGACAACACCGCAATTTTATTAATATTTAACAACAATGCTTTTACATTATTTAAGTTTCTATGAGCAACTGCCATCTTTTGGACTTTATTATATTAGCTATAATACTTGGCAACACTAGTTTGATATAAGGCATTTTCCATGCATGAAAACGGTGTGCTTTTTGCTATTACGTGTGTGGTATTAGAAAAAATATAGAACTAGGTAGGTAGTTTCTATACTTTATAATCAAAATTTAAGTGAATTTCGGTTGAATGTTTATGCTTTTAAGTAAAAGGATTTGGGTAATGGTTTCTTGAGCTAATTTTTAGGTCTCTTTTATTTAAAATGCAATATTTTTTGACCTATTTAAATAAAGTTATACGTTGTATATCACCTTTTATATTATTTGTTCAGATTATTTGATTAATGACCCATGTTTACTATTGCGCTGTTCTAAAGTAAGTTACGGTCACTTACCAGTTAAACTCTTTATTCTACTAAGTCACTATTAACCCAGAAAAGTTAAGTAGCCAAATGATTATAGTATGTGTATTAAATAAAAATTTTATATTATTTTTAGTTATTTCTTTAATAATGCCAATATGTAATAGTAGGCCCTGTAACCTACTTTTTTAAAACATTAATTTTATTATTTTATTCTCTTTTAAATATTCTTTTATTAAAAATTAGAATTTTCCAATTTCGAATGTTATTAAAGTTGTCTGGGCAGGTAATTACCTAATGGATAATATTTTTTCATTTTGGTAATAAAATGTATTTTAATTATACAGGGTGTTAGGCACACAGTGGTAAACTTAGAAAAATTCAAACCTTCAAAACTTTCCTATTTTAAATGGGACACCTTGTATTTACTTTATTGATTGGTACAAGCCTTTTAAAAACTTATCATTTCATTAAGGTTGCCCTATACCTAAGGCCAGTAGCTTTTGCAATATTTTTATTTTATTTAAAAATATATATTTTTTAATGTTAGTTTTAAATGGCCCTTCTTGGTTTTCTTTGCTTAGGACCTTGTGATACCTATACATTGCCTTTGGGTTAACCTTTACACAGGTCAAGCAGTTTTAACAATATTTTTAATTTAATTAAATAACGAAAATATTAGTTTCGTCAGAAATTATGGTAGCGGATAAAAATTATCCGAAGCAAATTAATCATATTATTCAGAGTTGCTGTTTAGTTTTTTTTGTCAAAGAAAAGTTATCTGATGTGGTTTATATCACCGGTAAAGCATAAAAAAATGGTTGGTAGTTTAAAATAGTTTAGGTTATTTTTCTTAAGCATTTCTGCAGGATTGTGCTTAATTGGGGCATTACATTTTGTATAGTCAACATATGCAAACCACCTTTTCGTGCTTTATCGATAATATAAAATAAGCCATATATCAGTTTGAGATATTTTCTACAAATACTATAATTTAATTTTAGAACTAATTGAAATAAAAAAGAAATTAAAAATATAGCAGAAACTACTTAACTTAGGTATAGGGTAACCTAAAGCAATGTATTAATACAAAAGCCCGACGCAATTTTACTTAGTTAAAAAGCAACCATAAGGAAATTTATTAAAATGCCTTATGATCACAGAATATACAGGGTGTTCCATTTCAAATAGAAAAGTTTTAAAAGTTTTAATTTTTTTTCAGTTTACTACTTTTCCCTCGCCACCTTGTATAACTGAAATACATTTTATTAGTAAAATGTACATATATCATTCAAAATGGTAGCATTATGAAAAATGTCCTCTAGTTACTCCTTTTCCAAAAGAAACTACAATTTTTCCTACATTTGATGATTTAACCCTATATAACCCACACTTAAGAAGTGTAAGAATCTAAAACGAAATTTAACAAAAATATAAAATATAGGATAATTCATTTAAAAAACATATTTTTATACAGTCATATCTTTATGAGCAACCCTGTATACAATGAAATATATTTTAAATATTAAGTTTATGTTTGACTATATACCTACAAAAAAAAATTTAAAATATGTTATTGATAATAAGTAAATTAGCTTTTAGACTTCTGACTCACCCTGTATACTTTCTGTACTACCCTGTATATTATCACCAGTAAAGCCATTAAAAAGATCTTTAAAAAAGCCTGTTAATGGAAAGCATGAAAGAAATGCACTGTATTTTTGAATTGCCCAAAGGCAGACGTGGTCAAATACATTTAAAATTTGCCAAAATCGAAACCTGTCATACCTGCGTGCTGGCAAAGCCAACATCGTTGGGCTTAGTAAATTCCCATTTGATATGTGATAGTTATAGGAGCCCTACTATATAAAATCTCAAGTCTGGTCAAATGCATTCCTTACACTGGCTCTTCTACTATTACCTGTATACATAAAAATAATTATTGTTTGTTACTTTAAATACTAATAATGATTAATCAAAAGTTCTTATGGGTAAACACCAACACAATAAATTTACTCTTGTAATTATAATAGGGCTAGGCAAATGCTATTACTATAGAGTTGTCTTTATTTTGCTCATGCATAGTTGTATATTTTATTTCTTATTATTTCAAGTAAAAGCATTTGCTTAGCTTTATTCACATGGCCCAGGGTGTACCATTCAAAAATTTACAAAATAACTAAATACGTCAAAAACGCGTTATCCTAGAAAAAAAAAAAGAAAAGTATATCTGCAATCTGCATAAAAAGTTGCTGTAAAAATGTTTTTACCTAATTAAGAATTATCTGTAAATAAAAAAGATATGAAGGATTAAAGGAATCGCAAGAAATTAAGAAACACGCTGTAGCAAGTAAACGACTCAAGATAGCGAATTGCGGTTTTGTAAGTTTGGCTTGAAATTTCAGCCTTGCAAGCGGGGGTTAGTTTTTGTGTAAAACATACAGAAACATAAGTTGACTAATGAAATTGATTTTTTTAAATACAGATATCTCAAAAACGGCTGCTTAAACCAACTTCTACCAGGTGTAGCTGTTTATGTAAAATATGTTAAAAAACAGAAATTTTTAGCTAAAAGTTACGTACACAAAAAGTTATTTGGTTTTCAATTTGTGCAAGATACCGTAGATAGCGCCCTCTAAAGTTTACGACAAAATGAATGGCAGATTCTAATTTCTTATCTCTTAAAACCTCTCTATGCCGAATATTATAACAATATACCTATAATTAGTAAAATTATTTATAAAAAACTAGTCCAGAATAAATATTTGGCTCCCTGTATCTCTGAAACCATCCACTTTTGGACTTAATCCTTGGGCTATTTCCTACTTTCTGTTAAAATTTCAAGTATATCCATCTAGGACTCAAGAGTTAGTACAGGTAATGGGGAGCATCCTTTCTTTGGACTAGGTTAAGGTTAAACACGTGCAGCTTTCCAGCTCTCCGGAAAAATACATGTCTCGTCAGAAATTCGAAAGAGCCCTGTTAAGATGAGTGCAAGTTCTGGAACACATTTTTTAAAACGACTGCTGGTATGGTATCTAGCCCAGACGATTTCTTGGTATTAAAAGAAAAAAGGATACGCTTAATGTGTTTCACCTTTAAAAATAAAAGTATTTTGTGTTTTAGGGTTGATTACGTCATACTGAGTTAATTTATGAAAAAAAACACTAACTCCTGCCGAATCTTAAAAGAAAAAATCCTCAACTTCCTGTACTAAATTGTGAGGTACTACTTTTTTTTTCATTTCATTTCCTTTACTACAAAGAGACGTCAACTGTTGATTAGAACGGTAACCTGATTTAAAAATGCGCCAATGTTACGTCGGTCAAATTCTATTATTCATGTTTTGTTTAAAACTTATTATGGAGCTTACATTTGTTTTTATACCATTTTGCAACCCTGATTTATTATCATAAAAAAGGAACCGTAGATATTACACTAATTGACTAAACTGCATTTTACAGGACAATAAGCAATATATTTTTGGTGACCAACTCTGTATATCTAGAATTTTGCCAAGTTTAATATTCAAATGCATTTTGTTAATGCCCTCCCTTGTTGAATGGATCAGTTGCTAGAATTAAAACAGAAATAAAATTTACGCATAAAAACGATAGAGTGAGTGTGCAAAGTCAGGACCCTCCTTATTGGACAACAACCGATACTGTTCAGATTTATGGTTAATAAATATATTTAATTTAATTTCATTAACTGTGATTGTTCGGTATTTTTCATAAAAATTTGAGGACTGTTGTAAGACAACATAAATCAAATTTAAGGCAAACAATGAGAGATATAAATGTTAAACTAAAACTTAGGCGTCATTTATAACATTAAATGATATATCATTTTAAAGCTCCTGTCTTCTTACCGTAGTGGGTAAAGGTATTAACTTTATACTTTAGACTTATAAAGTACTCGTCAGGAGTATTAAAATGATGTGGCAGGAGACTCGCCTTTTCGGTTAATTTTCTTTCCAAGATGGCGTCTATATTAAAATTTCTATTTGTCAATTTTACTCTAAAATAAAGTATTTAGGCCTAAATATAATTTTCTAAAATTTTTAAAATTCATTTCTAAAAAAATTGAAGGGAAGACAATAAAAAATTCACCATATACAGGGCGCCGGCTAATGCCAAAACATTAAAATTTAGCCAAACATAGTACCTATATTTATAAATTGTTAATAAGAAAGATTAAGTTTGTTAAAGTAAAAGAATGTTTTTAATATATTGATACATTTTAAATATTTTAACAAGACCTAATATCTTGTTTTTTTAATGAGTTTTTATTAGTTCTGATATTAATTTCAATCTGTAAACTAGAGGGCACTGGCTACACTACAGAAAATTTCTCCAAAACGTCACAATTGTTTTGGGCTACTCTGTATGTACCTTCTAAGTCATTCAGTAAACTTCCCTAGTCTATTTACACCAAAAAGATTTTCACGTTTTTTAAGTTGTTAATTTTAACCAATAAATGAGTATTAGCAAAGAATATAATAGCTACCGCAAATATGGTAGCTACCGCAATAGAATTATTACGAACACGTGCAAAGAAATGGGCACCGAAAATCGAAGCCCTCTTATAAGCCCGCTTATACAGACCCGAAGCTGTCCATATAAGCGCGTGGTAGTAAATCGTTCGTAATTCTGCCATTTAAACTGGACTTCTATTGCGGTAGCTACAATATCCTTTGGTATAAGCAAAGACAGTTTATAGTTAAAAATATAATTGTAGAATAAAAGTGCTACATAATTTAAGTGTCATCTCTCGAAATCAATCAATGAAATAAGTAAAGAACGTAATGCTTGGTATACGGGTGGCGTCAACTTTGGTCTTGGTTTGCAAACGCTGGAGTTAATTTATTTTTGCACTTAAATTAATTAGCAGTTCCACTCCTCAATGTCTTTGGTATAAGCTATATGTACAACTGCTTCATATTAAACAAATAAATTTATTCTTCCGTATACGCAGATGATTCTTATACTCGTGCTCTTAAGAATGTTATCCAGTCAGCTGGATTAAAACAAATAGTTACCATGGCAACTCGAATTACGAACACATCTGCAACCCTGATCGATCATATAATAACGAATGACTTTAATGCTTCTGAAGTGCTTAAAAATTTTCCGATAATTAGTGATCATGAAATTATTGGAATACAAATAGACTTTTCCAATAATAGAGAGGTTATTGAAAGTGTATATACTAGAAACTTAAGTACTCAGAATATTGAAAATATTAAAGAAGCTCTTGTAGGACAAAGTTGGAATTATGCATCGATCGATGTTAATCTCCTGTATAAAGATTTTATGGACATATTACAAAATGCAATTGAAAAAATAGCACCACTAAAAAAGAGGAACTTACCAAAATATACTTGGATTACAAAGGAGGTTATACAGGCGAGGGCTAATAGAGACAACGCATACAAAAAATTTAAATTTTCAAGGGATGAGAAAGATTGAAGTGACTACAAAAGTATGAGAAATATAGTAACCTCGGAAGTAAGAAAGGAGAAGAAGAAGTTTTTGAGAAAACATAGATGAATGCAAGGGAAATGGAAATGTGGAAAACCTTAAAACAGTTGGTTGGTAACAAGAAACAAATGGATGATTTTACAAATATTGACTTTGAAAATTATGATAAAAGTATAGAGGAAAATATTAATAACTGTTATGCAGACAGCTTAATTGATTTATCAGAAAGTATAGAAAAAAGAAGTGGACTGCAGCCATGGAAACAACTGGTTGTAGCTTATGTTACTTTTAAACAATAAGTCTGTCGACACTAAAAAAGGTTGTATATAGTTTAAAAAATAAGTGCACGAGTGATGATACATTGAATGTTAAACTTTTAAAGAAGTTGTTTTGTGTCATAGGTTATCCCTTGCTGTATTTGGTAAATACCTCCATAAGAACTGGAAAAATTCCCAGTCAACTTAAGACAAGTTTTATAGTTTCTATTTTAAAGGTATCGAAGCCAACTAAAATGTGTGACTTTCGTCCAATAAACTTGTTGTCAGTGATTGATAAGATCCTTGAGATAATAGTGTGTGAACAGTTACGAGAATACTTTGAAAGCAATGGATTGTTATACAGTGGCCAGTCCGGATTTAGAAATAAGCACTCGTGTGAGTCTGCTCTGCAATATGTTTGTGCTGTTTGGAGGAAAAACATGAGTGAATCGAATATAACTTTAAGTGTTTTTGTTGATTTAAAACGTGCTTTTGAAACAATTGATAGGGATATTCTTATAAACAAATTAATTTTATATGGTTTAAAAGATTATGCTCTTAAATGGATAAAAGACTTTCTAACAGATAGGCATCACCAAACTAAAGTGAATAATGCATTTTCTGAGAAAATAGAAAGTAAATGGGGTGTACCACAGGGAAGTTTATTGAGGCCACTATTATTTATTATTTATGTAAACGACATACACAATGTTCTTAAAAACTCATTTGTTAACCTCTTTGCTGATGATACCCTTATCTGTGTTTCCAGTAGGGCCTTTGAACAAGTAACCATGGTAATGAATAGCGAACTAAAAATGTTGTATGATTGGCTTTGTCAAAATAAATTAAAATTAAATAATTCGAAAACAAAATGCATGGTTATTGGTTCTAAGGTAAATTGTCGTAAATTTAACAACATGGGTTTTTCTCTTAATATAAATGGTGATATTATTGACTTTGTTTCAGAGATTAAATACTTAGGAATAATTTTAGATCCACAATTAAATTTTAGTTGTCATGTTAGTTATATGTGTAAAAAAATTGCTAAAAAAATAGGTTTTTTAGTCGTATATCGAGCAGTTTATCTCAGTGGACAAAGATGTTAGTGTATAATACTATTATTCTACCTCATTTTTCATATGGCTGTTCTTTATTAATTTCTTGTACCAAAGAAGATGTGCAAAGATTACAAATACAGGAAAATAAGGCAATGCGAATACTATTGAGCTGTAATAAGTATACACCGGTTACTGTTATGTTACAGTCACTAGGGTGGTTGAATATTGAGCAATGTGTTAAAAGGGCGAACCTCGTTTTAATATATAAAATTGAACACAACTTACAACCAAGTTATTTAAAGTTTTATCTTGAAAAGTGTTCAAATTTTCATAGTTATGACTTAAGAACCAAGCAAAATTTCAATATTCCTATGGTAAATAAAACATCTTTACAAAAAACTCTATTTTATGACGGTGTTCGCCATTTTAATGAACTGCCTGATAACATAAAATACGCTTCTGACCTTAAAAGTTTCAACAAGAGACTTCTCCATTATTTACGAAATTGATTTATTTATTTTTATTTACTGGTTGAATTTCTATTATTGTTATTTTTTGTAAAATTTTGTTTGTACTAGCCAAGTGCTAAATAAACGTATTATTTATTTATTTATTTTTTATTTATTACTTTTTGGTGCCACTAAAGCACTTAATAACAAATATCTTGAAAACGGTTGCTGGGAGCCATTTTTACTAGATATACATATATATAGATATATATAAAGTATAGGAAAGTTTACTAAAATACTCAGATGGTACATACAGAGTAAAACAAAAAAGTTAACACGTATTAAAGAAATGTAAATAGTGTAGTTAGCGCCCTCTAGTTTTTTACATAAAAATTAATATTAGATCTGAATAGCTCACAGTAAAAAATCCTTAATACCAAGTTTTAATAAAATATTTAAAATATCTTAAAAATAACGAAAAAAATATATATTTTTATTTTAACACCCTGTATCTTCCTTATTATCAACTTTTAAATGTAGGTATGTTTGGAGAAATTTTTATTTTGGCCTAAAGAATCTGTGATTTTTTGTGTACCATTAACTAGCGAAGACACCGTATTATAAAATACGATTTTTTTTTAGGATTTACAAATTTTAAAATGCCTAAATAAAAAATAACTTTAATTAGTTATAATAATAATTAAAAAGGACAATTAACATATAATCGTATAATGATCCTTTTTAGGTTCAATATAACTCCAAAATCCGTTATAAAAATAATAATTATTATAATGTGTTTATGTACCAGTTTTTCGTATTTCTTTTAATAATCCATTATGACTTTTATGATATACTTTTTTTTAATGTAACTGTTTTAACCTATGTCCATCGAAGGGATTTACAAATTCTGAAAACAAAATCATAAAGGAAAATTCCACACCACTGTATTTTGACTAATCCAATGTGTAGTTTTGGTTGCATTACCATTTCCACACAAGTATTTATCGTATTTTTTTCTCCTACTTGGGGTAACAGGCGGATTCTGTAACTCGATAGAAAAGAAATTTCCTTTCTATGCAATGTAAATCATATGGAAATTTTAGGAAATTTCTTTTCTATCGGGTTACAGGATACGGGTCCTGGAGCGAATTATAGTGGAAATTTTTTGACATAATCATTGAATTTGTTTTAACGTCATGTCTGTCATTCACATACATAATTAAAGAAAATGTTATTTTGTACCAGTTGTAGTATTTTAGACGTAACATAATATGAAACAATGTAAGGTTTTAAGTCTCCACGTTCCTGCTTGTAAAAATATAGTTCTGGTTAGTTGATGTTGATCTTGTGGACATAGTTAAGAAAAAATTCAAATGCATATATTTTTTAGCTAGTGAACTACTTAATTTTTAGTTTTTAAGCTAAATGCTTTTTTAAGCATTGTCTGTTAAATACGGACATTATCAATAACCAACTAACCATTATCAAAACAATTTTGCAGCTGCAAACAAATTTGATATTTTAGCCTAATTGTAGAATACAATAAAAATTTATACCTATGTAGATTTAAAAAAAATATTTTGATTATATACTGGATAGTCAAATTTGCCCTATTACAATTTGCTCAATTTTTTAAAATGGAACACCCCGAATATTTTTACATATTGGAGACTCTTTTATGTTTGTTTATATATGTGTATAATATTAGACTCATCAAATTATTTTTAGGTTTTTAAGTAAATCAAGTTTTCTTAAAAAAATATGAAAAAACATCGATACATGAAAAAATTTCTTCAAGTCGATGGAAAGGTTACTGCATTACTGGATCCAAAAGTATTAGATTTAATTAAGGAGGGCTAAAAGATGCCCTTCTATAAATCTGGGCTAATTCCAATATACGGGGTGGTCAAAAATAGACCTTAGTGAAACAATTTTTATAATAAACCCAATGCTTCTATCTCTCTGTATTTGTGAGTTACTTCAACGTATTAAAAATTTACCCTTTTAGAATCATTTTTAAGTAATTAAAATTATTACAATTACGGATAGTTTAAAAATTATAAGAATATACTATTTATACAGCTTGAGCAAGCAGTTTTGGTATATCGGCCAGTAATAGAATAACAAAACAAGCACTATTAGTCACGCGTGTTTACATGCCGGTATCTAGTTAAATTGTCTCTTTTTCTCACATTGCCTATGTGTTATGTTATTTAGCTTAACCGGTATAAGGTTTTTAGGCCGCACAATTTACATTTTACAAGTGCGAATATCATCATTTGTAACTGTTTTCCAAATGTTTCCTTATAACACGCTTATCTTCCAAATATGTTCATGAGCGTCTGTTAAAAACTTCTTGGTAGGCTTGGACAAATATTTTGTAATTAATTTTTTAGAATTTTAAGTGTTCTTTATCTTCTGGCTGTTACACTTACTCTTTCGACAATTACTATAATAAATTTAAGCAAATATGACTTAGTTAACATGTTTATTTAAAAGGAATAATTTATTATCTTGAAAGAATTACCCTGCATGTTTGTCAACCAGAAGAGCTTTCGACAAAAAAGTGCCAAAGAATACTTTTGTGGAGAGTTGTTAACACGAAAAGCGTATCATATCAGAAAAAAAACAAACCCAAAATTAATCAATAGATGCACATGAAGATTTTTTGAATTTAAGCTTGTTTAAGTAAAAACATTTAAAAAACAGTAAAGAAAGACTGTTTAGTATAAACCTTAAAGTGGTATTATTTTCCTTTAATTTGTAAACTAGTCGTAATTGTAATCTCCTTTTTACTTAAAAACTATTTTAAAAAGTTGATCTTTTTAATATGTCGTAGTCAAAAATAATAAGAGATAGAAGCTTTTATATAGTCTATTATAAAATTTGTTTACTTATTAAAGCTCTACTACACTATATACAGGGTGTTCCATTTATAAAAACCAAGAAAAAACCGATTAAACCCTTGAATATTGTGATTGTGACATTTTAAAGCACCCTATATGTTAAAATTAGCTTAAACTTATAAAAGTGTATCTTTTGGCACTCTACAATCAAATCGATACTTTTTTGGATACAGTAACTTTTTCATCGACTTGGAGAATTGTTTTCATGTATCGATGTTTTTCTTTCTTTTAAGAAAAAATAATTTTCTTAAAAACTTATGTGATAAGTCTAATATTGTACACATGTATAGACAAAGAAAACAGAGTCTTAAATATGTAAAAATCTTTCCGCTGTTCCATTTAAAAAATCCAAAAACTTTTTAATTTCTTTTTTGTAGGTATATAGTTAGGCATAATCCCAACATTTTAAAAAATATTTTGATGAATACAGGGTTGCTCATAAAAGCGTGACGACATGAAGTTATGATTTTTTAAATGGGACACCTTGTATTTTATATTTTTGTTTAATTTCTTTTTACATTATAACAGTTCTTTGTTATAGGTTTTATGGGAATATATCTTTAAATTTAGAAAATATTGTAGTTTCTTTTCGAACAATAGAAAATTAGGGATTTTTTTAACGCTACCATTTTCCCACTTTTAATTTTCTTTTGAAGTTGCCTGGGTAGGCAAGTACCTAATTGACCACATTTGTACATTTAATTAATAAAATGTATTTTTGATTATACAGTGTGTCAAAAAACAGTGGTAAACTTAGAAAAATTAAAACCTTTAAAACTTCCTTACTTTAAATGAAACAGCCTGTATTTTCTTCGTTCGTTCAGACGTTTCAATACCTATACATACTTACATACAGGGTGTCCCATTCAAAACAAATATTTTCTAGAAAAAAAAGGAAAATTAAAAATATTGCAAAAACTACTTGACTTAGGTATAAGACAACCTTAAGAAAATGTATAGGTATTTAAAACCCTGAACCAATGAAAAAGAAAATACAGGGTGTTTTATTTAAAATAAGAAAGTTTCGTAGGTTTTAATTTTTCTTAGTTTACCACTGTTTTCTCGACACCCTGTAGGATCAAAATTTATTTTATTAATAGAATGTACCAATATGATCTAAAAGATAATTGCCTGTCCAGGCAACTTGAAGAAAAAATAAAATTGGGAAAATGGTAGCAATATGAAAAATGTCCTGAATTTTCCATTAGATTAGATTAGATTAGAATAGGGCCGGAATAACCCATGCACTGAAGCCGCTCGGCTTATTTTGCGCCCTGTCTTTTTACGTCTGGGTGATGTCAGCCAGACGGGACCTACAGCTTAACGTGGGTTCCGAACCACGGTCCTATGAGCGACAACTTAAGACCTAGTCCCCACCCAGGGGCACTACTGAACCTACCAACTGAGTGGGGTCCGCATGTCTACGGTTGCGCAGGACACGGCAAAGTGTGTTCCGGCGCCCTGGTCCTTTGGTGGCCTTCAGCGTCGATACATTTTGCACTTTGTCCGTCTGGTGTTGAGCTAACCACTAAATTTCCGACCAACTTATAAATAAGTATTTGGCCTCAGCAGGATTCAAACCCACCTCACGTCCGTTGTGCGCTCAACAACTTAACGCTTTACACGCTAAGCTATCACCGGACTTGAATTTTCCATTCTTCGAAAAGAAACTACAATATTTCCCAAATTTGAAGATTTAACCCCATATAACCTACAACAAAAAAGAGTTAAAATATAACGATGAAATTAACAAAAATATAAAATACAGGGTGATAAATTTTAAAAACATTACTTAATACAGTCACACTTTTGTGAGCAACCCTGTATACATTAAAATATTTTTAAAAATGAGGATTATGCTTGCTGTATAGCTTACATAATACCTACGAAAAAAATTAAAAAGTTTTATGGATTACGAGTAAACGTGCTTCATTAGATCTTCTGACTTACCCTGTATAAACAAAATATTTTTTTAAATTAGACTTGTATCATTAATTTATAAACCACTTTAAACAAAATCTTTAACTTCCATAGTATAGGCGCTATAGAAGCCCAACGCACTAATGAAGAACCCTGTACATCTTTGAGAAAAAAAAACATGTTTTAAAGCTTTTGCGAACTGTGCATCCAAAATACTTTTTTCCTTGTAAATAATATATTTTTAAGCGATTTTCTTTAAGATCATTTTTTTTGTATTGTACATACTCTTGTAAGTACACGACATTCGTGGACAGTCTGTATACTTTTTAAACATATGCTCGTCTATGAGAATAGTTTGCTGCATACTTAAATAATTAAAATAATTTATAAGTTTTGAGTAAATACTTTATTTATATTAATTAAAGGTAAAATGTATGTAAAACAAAAGAATCAGTACCATTTTTACAAAAACTATTTCTACTAGGAGTATTTTTTTTCTTGTCACGCAAGATCATATTCCCATACAATTTCCTTTTCCATTATTTTCTTTTATACGATCCTGTTTGTAAAATTCACTTCTTAAAAATTTAAATGAAAGTATATTTTAAAGTCTTCAAGCAAACACTACATTATGTATTTTCACTTTCATTAATCTTGAGAAAGACACGCATTAAAATATTCTTAAAGAATAATAAAGCCTTTAAACAAATCGTATGAATATTCAGAATTTTTTTGTTTACTTGTACATACTATTGTTATGGTATACCAGGTAGTTCTATAGATTGCTTCTGTTAAAATAAATTGCTTTTAATTTAAAAGTAAAATTAAAAACCTATAAATTATATTATAGTACTTTAAGTTTTAAAATATAAATATATACAAATGTAGGCACACTTATAAATACAGGTTGTTTCTTTACCTATACGCATAAACTTGGGATATTATTGCTTAGAACAAACAATGAGAGAAAATTAAAAAAAAAACAAATGTTTTTAATTGGGGAAATAACTGATTACTTAAAATTAAACAAAAGTAGTTTACTTCAGCGACAAATAATGATTATTTATAAATAAAGTGCTAACCCATTCTTTGTTTTTGCAATAATTATTAGGTTTTTTAAAGATTCAAAAATGTAGCCGATTAATTTTACAAAGTTGTGTAAAAACTGTTCCTTATCATTTTTAAAACAAACAATAGTTTACTATTTGTTATTTTTGCTTATAATTCAGCGTTATTTTATTTTTTTTTTTATTTTAAATAATCAATATATTACTAACTAGAAGCAAATTGTTCGTCTCTAGCAATAACTTTTAATAATTTTAAGCGTATAGTTTAAAAATTACCCTGTATATCGGCGCTGCTATTTGTCGATTACAACTCTAAGTTGTGCTTTTAAACGTACCTATTTATTTAATAAACAGTAACTAACCGTTCTTTGCAATATTTAATGTAAGGGGTAAATGAAGGGGCAGTTATTTCTTAATATTTTTAAAACCGCTACAGCTCTGATTGTAAAATTTGGTATTTGTGATTTCCAGAGTGTATCAAATCTTTTAATTTAGTATATTATTGTTTTTTTAAATAATAATATTTTTTTATTTTACTTGTTTTTTAAAATTATGCTTCGACCAATGGCTAAAATATTACAAAAGTAAAATTTCAGTAAAAAGTACCGCATATTTAAATATTTTTTAAAACCACCAAGATGGTTTTAGCATAGCAGCATATTTTGGAAATTCGAATTCAATCATACACTACTCAAAAGAATTATCGCATATGCTCCACTAATTTTGAATCGCCCTGTATGATTGCTGTTGAAAGGGAGTAGTCAAATTTGTGATTATAAAATGTCAGAAATGGGTAAGGGTATAAATTATTAACAAATGAGATTTCTCCCTTTTAACAGCACATTATATAGGGCGATTAAAAAATTATTCATTTTTCAATTTTTTTATCACTCCCGTAGGATTTATGCTGCTTACAGTAAAAGCAACGGTTAATATAAAGTTATAGCTCCACGTTTTCTTAACATTTTATTTTTTTTAATTGTCTTAATTATTAAAAGAGATCTGGCCATTTAAATCAAAGCATGTTTGTATTAAAGCTTATGAAAGAAATCGAGTATATGCGATAATTGTTTTGAGTAGTGTATTAATATTTGTAGTTTTTAAAATTTATACAGGAGAAATAGCAAAAGTCCTTCCCCCTTTATCTTTTGAATGAGACAAGATATTGGGATCCGGTAAAATTTGGGTAAAAGGATGGTACTTATTAAAGTACTTTTTGGCCTAAAAATGATTTTGGTCACATGGCCTAGTGCCAAGGGGGCACTGGGATTATATGGCACCTTGTTTTTGCGCCCTTTATTCTTTAATAATCACCATGTTATTTTTAAAAATCGGCCAATTCACTCCAGAGTTACAGGTGTTTGAAGTTTAGCTTCAATAGAACATACAGTGCGGTTTTTAAAAGTTTTCTACCACATAACTTTTAAATAGTACAAGATATTGAGTCGAATAAAATATGGGTAAAAGGGTTATAATTTTACTACTTTTTGACATGAAAATAATTTCTGTCACGTGGCCTAGTGTCAAGCGGGCACTAGCAACTTTTTTAGCAATGGAAAAGGGTGTCTCGTTTAAAACACCATTTATTTCATTTTTTACTTAACGCCACTTTGTTTTTTAAAATTGGTCGAGGCGTTCCAGACTTACAGGCCAATGCCTGTAAGTTTGGAAGTTTTAAACCGCATTGTTTTTACAATATTTAAACCAAATCTCAAATGGATCTAAATCTGGAACGGCTAAACCGATTTTTAAAAACAGAATAGAGTTGAGTAGAGAATTAAAAGGCCTTTAAAACAAGGTGCTATGTGACTCCCTTTCCCATTAAATAAAAGTTGCTAGTGCACTTTTGGTACTAGGCCACGTGACCGAAATCATTTTTGCCCAAAAGTAGTTTAAGTGACAACCTTAACCCAAATTTTACCCGATCCCGATATCTTGTCATTGTGATTGTGTTTGCATTAAATTGCTGCTAAAATATCACAACGTTGCATTTTCTATGAAAAGTACCAAAATCGTTAAAAATATTTAAAAACTACCAGACAGTCACATTTACAAAAATAATTTTTTAAAGTTTTTAGGCATATGAAACTTAATAAAGTTTTTATATTGTTAATTTTAATTTTCAACAAGCTTCCCCTTCTCTTATAACTGCTTTATTTGTACATTTATATTTAACTCTATATACTAACATCATTATTATTTTAAAACCGACAACTATCACTACAGTACATTTATATGGTTTATATGGCAATTCTAAAATCAACACCGTATATACTTAGGCTCTAACCGTTTATTCTCACCCAGGTCACTTTACACGTTGTTATCTTTAATCTTAACTACTTTTAAATACAATAAAGAAATCTTCTCACATACACATGTAGGTATGTAAAATTACAATATAAAAGATGCGTATAGCTGTGTTTAATTAGGTTCAGTTTGCTAGAAATACTACAATAAACTTAATGTTAAATACACTTTTAATTTATAATAGCAAAAGTGTAGGTAAGTTTATGATGCCCCTATGAATTTAAAGAATCGTGTAAAAGGCAGGTAAAAACTTATAACGATAACAGTTTGTGTAATCTTGTCCAAGTTTTAAGTTTGTATAGTGTACTTTGGAAATATGTCTTTGCTGTGTCTTTTTAAGCTTGATTTGAAACTAATATTTAAATAAAACACGGATCTTTGGCCCTGCCTAAACGATTTCTTTTGTTTAATGTATGCATTAGGCAGAGGTGACAGGTTTGAAAGTTTGCTTTAAGGTCCACGCCACACATAACCGCAACGAGCACCCGTGGCCGTGAGTTTCCCTGGTAAAATCCGTAGGAGGATGTAGTGCAAAAAGTTTTGTATTTAATGAAACTGCAGTAATATGAGTTAATTATACCACGCTTTAAGCCGCGTACAGATCTGCACACGCATACGTTGAGCGAAGACACATACACATGCGTGTGCAAATGTGAACGTCGCTCTCGTGGCTTCTCGCCGCATGCGTTGCTTCTCGCGAATACCGGGGTATACACGGTCATGCAAAACTGTCACATCTGTCAAAAAACCAAAGCTTGCGCGCAAATTTGACCGTGTGTATTGAAAAACTGCCACATCTGGCTTGGCATGCGACTCGATGTCCGAGTTTGATTTATACGTCGCGCGCGTCGTGCAAACTTGTGCGTGTGTAGGACACGTCAGTTAACGTTTCAGTTTAGGAACGTCGTTTTTGGGGTTTTATTGTTGGTTTTGAGTTAACAAAATGGCTCTTAGGCGCCAGAAAGATGTATTGCGTGATTTTATAGATATGTACCAAGGTTATCCATGCTTTTGGAAAGTTAAAAGTAATGAATACTATTGACAAAAATAAAAAAAAATTCGCTGAATTACGCTTATGTTCAAGTTGATCACACCACCAGCTGCCAAAACTGACGCTGAACTGACAGGTACATCTGAATCGTGTGTATCAAAACCTTCATTTGACAGTTGCTTTCATGCAAGTGCGTTTCAGGTTTGCATACCCCGATAATGACTTGAGCGTGCACGTCCCGAGCCAGCCTGGTGTCGGTTTTTCGAACGCTTCATAGAAACATGCGTATGCGGTCGCGCTCAGTTTGGACAGAAACATTCGTCTGTTGTTGTATTCTCGGGATTTTGTGGTGAAAGTTTTTGTTTAATGATTAAAATGGAGTGGTCCAATGAAGATTGCCTGGCGCTTATTGACCAATATGAAAAATATCCCATATTATGGGATACAAGACACCGTGCATTGCCGGAGCGACGTGAGCACGCACGCAGACATAGCAATAAAAATTTCCGACGAATGATCTGCGCGTGCACGGCTTGAGCACACATGCGTGTGTGTAGTTACTCAGCGTATGCGTGTGTAGATCTGTACGCGACTTTGAAGTACACTTTATCGTAAAATAAACCTTTACAGATAAGGTAACACAGTTTTAATGTTTGGCCACACATAACCACACCGAAGCCTGTAATCGTAGCACGGCCGTGACTCGGTTTTAAAATGTGCCGTTGTAAACACATGTCGTAGGCTTAATATTACCGCTTTGTGCCCGACCGCGAATTAACAAAACCTATACCAGTTTAGTCAGGACGGTCACTGAACTCGAGTAGTCTTTGTTTGCACATTTAAAGTTACCCCATTTCGGTTCAAAAATTGACCATATTGGTGTAGTGTTTGTAATTATTAATAGTAATTTATGTAACAAGTGCATAAAGTGATACTTTTTTACGAATGGAAAGTTTGACCCCATGAGCCGTTAAGCGAGTGCGCCAATCCCATGAGTAAAAACGACACTTGATGCATGTGTTACATACTAAATGTTTTCCACGACCGTATAAAAATTTACCAAAATATTATTTTATACATGTCTTATTAATCTAAACTTATTAATTTTAATTTTGCAGCACAGCCATTAGATTGCAACAAAAAATCATAGCCTCCTTATATTTGGGAGACAATTATCCTCTTCATAACTATGCATTTATTACTTAATTTTAAAAATGTGTATGTACTTTCCTTTTTCAAAATAATACTAAAAAGTATAAATTCCTTTTTCAATTTCTTAGTCATCCAAATTCATTATTACTATCAATTTTCACTATTTTCTATTAAATTTATTTGCAAACTATCAAATTTTAACACTAGTGACACATGAACTAAAAGAAATAATGACGAAATCAAAGGTAACTTGACCGTTTGGTTCAGTTGATGTCGTGTTTACTGTTACATTTCATAAATTAATATTTAGGTCTATTGTAGTAGGCATTGAAACAAAACACTAATTCAAAGTGTGAAAAATACCTCGAAGTGTTAATAAAAGTTACTTTTTTAACACTTTATATAGTGTACTAAAATGGATTACTTTGCCTTCATGTTAACGATTTAAAAAACAGCATTTTTTAACGGTCGTGGAAAAAATAATTTTATAAAACAAACAACATCTATACTGTTTTAGTCATTCAAATATAGTGTTTTAAGAAAGTAACGTAACGATCAAACTTCTCATGACTTATAGTCCAATTAAATAGACGCTGAAATCACAATTTGGGGGAGTGAATGAATTTTTGACATAAGTTACTTTAAAGTGTCTACAAACAAAAAATATTTAAAAAAAATTTCAACCCCCGGAGAAGGGTTGAAAAAAATAAATAAAGTGCTTTTTGCAATTACTTTAAAACGGATGGAGCTACAAAAAAAATTCTTAACAAAAGTTGTAAAACTAAAAATTATAAATCAAAATGGTCTCTATTATTTTTTTCTCCAGATATCATTAGGGTTGCTAAAACTTAAGGGATGATAATTTCAAATTAAAAAAATTATAACTGTTTAAAAAATTCATGAATTTGCATTTATTTTTGACATAATTATCCTTAGAGTGTCTACAATTGAAGTGTAGGAGAGATTTTGTTTCAACCCCCGGAGAGGGGTTAATGAAAAATAATTAATGTGTTTGTTTGGAAATATATTTCAAAATGGGTAAACTTAAAAAAGTTTTTACAAAAGCTGTAGAGCTAAAAATTCTACATCAAAATGGTCCTTATCATTTTTTTCTCCAGATGATATAAGGGTGGCTTAAACTTAGGGGATGATAATTTTAATTAAAACAAATCATTCCTATTTAGCAAATTTATGTATTTACAATTTTTTTTTTTTTTTTTGATATATATATATATATATATGATAATTACCTATAAAGTGTCTATAAACAAAGTATACAAGAGTTTTTGTTTTAACCCTCCGAAAAAAGGTTGAAAAGAAATAAATAAGGTGTTTTCTTAAAATTACTTTAAAACGGTTGATGTTAGAGAAAAAAATCCCAACAAAAGTTTTAGAACTAAAAATTTTACATCGAAATGGTACCCATCATTTCTCCCCAGATGACATTAGGGTTGCTAAAACTTAAGGGATGATAATTTCAATTTATAAAAAATAACTATTTAACAACTTTATGTATTTACATTTCTTTTTGACATAATAAACTTTAGAGTGTCCAAAAACGAAGTAAAGAAAATATTTTGTTTCAACCCCGCTGAAAAGGGGTTGAAAAAAGGGAATTAATGTGTTTATTGAAATTATTTTAAAACGATTGGCGATAGTGAAAAAGTTCTTTACAAAAGTTGTAGAGCTAAAAATTCTACATCGAAATGGTTCTCATTATTTTTTCTTAGATGACATAGGGGTGGCTAAAACTTAAGGGATGATAATTTTAATTTAAAAAATTATAACTATTTAACAAATTCATGTATTTGCAGTTTTTTGACATAGTTAACTCTAAAGTGTCTATAAATGAAGAATAAAGTAGATTTTTTTAACCCTCGAAAAGGGGTTGAAAAAAATAAAAAAGTGATTTCTTAAAATTACTTTAAAACGGTTGGAGCTAGAGAATAAAGTTTTTGATAAAAGTTTTATAGCTAAAAAATTTACATAAGGAATTATAATTTAAAAAAATATATATACCTGTTTAAAAAATTCATGTATTTCCATTTTTTTTATATATGTATATAATTAACATAAAAGTGTCTACAAATGAAGTAAAGAAGGCGTATACTTGACAGCAATATATTTAAAATGGGTAGGTTCAACCCCAGTTGAGTTTAACTAATCCTAAACTAAGTTTTTTAATAATACAGCATTAAAAAATAGAATAGGAATTTAAATAATAATCGTGTAACACTAAACACTAACAACATAAACACTTTTTAACTTGTTTTGCGGTAGAGCCCTTTTTTTTTGGTTGTTCGAAAATTTCATTGTTTTAAGTCATTTAACAAAAATCTCTAAATCGTGGTTTCACTATTGGCAACAACGACCAATAGATAAAAACGAAGATATGAAAATGAAAGATGTGCTAAATGAATGTACTTTTGTTCGTACCATAAAACAACTTTCAAAAATGTTTTTATACATACTATCAACAACGGCAACAATGGAACGTTCATTCAGTACACAGTGAACGGCCAGACTGAAGAGCGGGCGTGCGACAAGAGAGCAAGCGATTTTTCGAAATACGAAGGCTGCATGAAAAAATCACTCGATCGCTTGTCGCTTGCGCGCTCTTTAGTCTGACCATTCCCTTAGGCCTCTGCCACGATGCTAAGCGACAGCGGCCAGCGTTAAGCGGGAAACGTGAGGGCGCTGTCTTTAATCTTTATGCGAGAATAAAAGAACTTGTTTATTTAAATCAGCCGGCTGCAATATTCCTGAGCGATAAAGCCCTGACGCTTGCCGCTCAAACCAAATAAATATTTTTTCTTGGCTTATTAGCGGCAGTTCTGTTGTGAGGGTGGTATGTGGATGAATTCCGTATCGGACTGGGCCACCTGAAAATGCCCGGTGGGCCAACGCATGGGGGCCACCCACGAAGTTAGGAGGGCAAAAATCCAAAGTAATAAATATCATAAAATAAAAAATATGTAATAATTAAAAAAAAAAGAATTTTGCAATTTTTTACGCCGGCAAAGTATATGTAATACTAATATGCTGTAAACAAAATTAAATGTTAAAAGGGGTTTAAAAAATCTAAATTATAAACTCGCCTTCATATATATCATAAAATGTATATTTGAACGGCATTTTGGAAAAACTCATCGCAGTACCTTATGCAAAATTTTACTCCAATCGACAATATACAGGGCAAGTAATAACTATAAATAAGAAAAATGAACAAAGGTAAAGTACTTTTATTCTGAAAAATACGGCTAAACCGTATAAGAAAATATTGTAGCGAATTGTGTTTTATGTAAAAGTTTAAAGCTAAATTATAATAGTAAGAAAAATGTTTAAGTCCTTATTTTTACACTAAGCATTAGAACCTTTTTAAATACTCGGTATAAAGGAACCAATTAAAAAAAATAGGTTTTAATTTTCAAAGTAACACAAAAGTTCATTTATATGACAAGTATCTACTTTCTATTGCTCAATATATTTTTTTATTACCAATAAATTTATACAAAATAATTTAAATTAAGCTATTTTTAATTTGAACATAAAATACAATTCTTTATAACATAATTTTGCTATTATTTTAAAAATGTAAGTACATTCCTTTTGGTATTTTTGGTATTTATAGTTATAACTCGCCCCGTATATTGCCCATTAAAGTAAAATTTTGTATTTCTTAATATTGGACATTGTGACCAGTTTTTTCAAAATGCTGTTTAAAAATTCCAACATTTCTGGTTCATTTTTCCCCTTGTAACGTCTATCTTAGGTCACACTTTATAGAAAAAAGCTTTTTATTTTAATATAAATAATTAATTATTTTACTTTGACGTTTTTTAAATAAAGTTAATTTTCACAAAAAAAACAAATAGGATAAATGTACTTACCTTAAACATATAACCAACCGTTCTTCGGGCTGACTTGCTGTCGCAAAGTGGCTCTCTTTTTCGTCAGATCATGTTTAATTCTATTTAGTATATAGTATATACTCGAATGTTTCAGGAGACATTCTGGTATAAGAAAAAAACCTTGATGGGTCCTGCTTTAACTTAGCAAACAAGTGATGATATTCACCATAAGTAGGGAGAGATGGCGGTTTGACGGACCTCCGTCCTCCGGAGGAGCTTATTATGCTAATATCTCTGACGTCAGCAATTATTTAGGAATCTTGCGTAACGCGTTATTTAGGGCGTAGCCCCTACTATCTGTCAAACCATAAGTGTCATCTGTCAAATGTCACCTGTCACCTATCATATGTCAAAAATCACGTGACTTAGAAAATGGCCGCCATGCGTAGGATACTTGCGCTATGGTCATAAATTGATGTGCGCAAACGCGAAAATCCCAGGTTGTACCGTTTGGGCGCTATCGACAAAAATCGTAATTCAACCCTGATGACTCAACATGGGAGAGCGGTTTAAATTTTTTAAATATAGTATTACGTCATACCTATCGAATAGCGAAAACCGCATGACGCCATCTTTAGCCATAAAAGCGTTACAGCTATTTAAAAATAGTTGAGAGATATCAATTAGCGATTAGAACGGTAACCCTATAGTAAATCGGTAATTGTAGCCTTATTATTAAACTTAGAATAATGAAACTTGGCAAAAGGATAGTCGACGACGTTTCGCCAATGATTTTAAGGTCATCAATCCTAACATGTTAGGCACTGCGCCCTCCGCGCCTAAACCCTGGGCTTTTTTTTTATCTTTGGACAAACCACGAAGGCTAAAAGCCTAAATACTAACGTACCGTGGGTGTCTTAAGCGAGGTAAGAGGGAGTTTGTTGACACGGGACTTAAATACTTGAAGATTTGGGGGAAGGAAAGACCTCCGCGGGCAGCAGGTTCCACAACCTAGAAACTCTAGGGATAAAAGAACGAACAAAGTGGGAAGTTCGGGGCCTGTCCAGTTGGACCGTATAGGGATGCATACGCGCGGAACCACGAGTTTCTCTGTTGGGAACCGTAAGTGGAGGAACTATACTGGACAATTCTTCAGAGCAGAAGCCATGGAAGTACCTATAAAAAAGCGATAAATCCCCCACAGCCCGACGATGTGCAAGAGAGGGAAGCCTTTCTGTAAGTGAAGGATCATTAATGAGACGAATAGCTCTTCTTTGAATAGAATCAAGAATGCTTAGGGTTGTGGGGGACGCCATGCCCCAGATATGAGTACAATATTCCAAGGGAGGTCGGATTTGGGACACATATAAAGTGTATAAATTAGAAGGGGAAAAATACTTTTTGGCTCGAAAGAGAAATCCAAGCTTTTTGAAGCTGCCGTGGCTATAGATACAATGTGTTTATGCCAGTTAAGGTTACTTTCAAATGTGACGCCCACAAGATTAAAGGTGTCTTTGCTCTGTAAAACTTGGCCGCTCATAAGTAGAGGATGAGTATTTGATGACTCTTTTCGCGACAAGGAACATGATTGTGTTTTGGATGCATTAAAATGGACGAGATTTTTAGCGCCCCATTCCAATATTAAATTAAGATCCTGCGAAAGAGATATCTGCATCGCTCTGCGTTTGTTTTCCAAGTCAGGTTTAGTAATGGGTTTAGGAACCTGAAAACTGGAGTGAAGGGTACTATCGTCGGCGAAACTATGAATGGAATTAGTTGTGGACGAGAGAAGGTCGTTGATGTGAAGAAGAAACAATGTTGGTGCCAGAACTGAGCCCTGAGGGACTCCAGCATTTACATGATGAAAGCATGAAGAATGACCGTCCACAATAACTGATATACGACGATCAGATAGATAACTAGAGAGCCAAGTACAGAGTTTAGTTAAAAGACCATAGGAGGGAAGTTTATTAAGAAGTGCGGCATGCCAGACCTGGTCAAAAGCTTTGGATATATCAAGAGCAACGATCTGGGACTCACCTAGAAGCTCAAGAGACTTATTCCAACAGTGTGATACGAAGGAAAGAAGATCTGCCGTAGATCTTTTGTGGCGAAATCCATACTGTCTGTCATGCAAAATTTTGTGTTTTTCCAAGTACTTAAGAATTTGTGAATTAATTAGTTTTTCCATTACTTTACAAAGAACTGAGAGAATTGAAATTGGTCTATAGTTAGATGGAAGAGATTTAGATCCTTTCTTGGGAATAGGTTAAACACGTGCAGCTTTCCAGCTTTCCGGAAAGATACCTGTGTCGTAAGAAATTCGAAAGAGCCGAGTTAAGATTGGTGCAAGTTCTGGAGCACATTTTTTTAAAACGATTGCTGGTATGCCATCCAGCCCAGACGATTTCTTGGTGTTAAGGGAAGAAAGGATACGCTTAATGTGTTTTACCTTAAAAATAATATCGGGCATTTTATGAGGAACTGGGGTAACCGCTGGAATTGGATGATTTACGGGAGGGTCAAGGGTTGAATTGGCAGCAAATTGTTTAGCAAATAATTCTGCCTTTCCTTTAGCGGTAGAAACAATTTCATCTTCCAAGGCTAGTGGCGCTTAAGCGCGGGGTGTAAGCGGAGGGCTTAAGCGCAGGTGTAGAGCTTTATAATTATTTATGGAAGTATTAATGTACTCCTTGCATTTTACCCAAATAATATTTTCTGAGCATACCCCTACTACAACCAATCAGAGAGCCGTATTTTTCTTAAGTAGTTATTTTCAACCAATCAGAGAGCCGTATTTTTTCTTAAGCCGCTATTTTTAACCAATCAGAGAGCAGTTTACCCTAATAGATGGTTTCTGAACGTACCCCTTGTAATTTCAAGGTCAAAGCATACAAAACGTCAACAATAACAAAGATAGCTGCGGTTAGATAATAAACGGTAAAAAACAGTGGTAACTAAATAAAAAGCAGTGTTTGTAGTAAAGCATTTATTATAAAATAAAAAATACATACATGGTTGCCATATTTCTAAATAATTCTTAGAATAATGCCTTATAAAATAAATAGCAGTGTTTGCAGTAAAGCATTTATTTTTAAATTACAAAATACATTGTTGCCATATTGCTAAATAATTCTTAGAATAATGCCTTATAAAATAGGATATTTAATTATAAACTCAACATGTATTTTGGTACGTGGTCGTATTTTATCTCCTAAAAATAAAATATAATCATTTAAATTTAACTTCTGGTGTAACAACTCGCTTGGTTTTTCATATGTTGTTGCGTTTATATACGTTTTAACAGGTGTATCGATATTAACATATTCAATAATTCAACTTGTAATGGGAAACCTGTAGTAATCAAATTTTGTGCCATTTATAAAAAGATGTTTTGACAAACCCAACATAATATTCATGTAGCCATACAAGTTGTTTTCGGGATTATCCTTTACACCATCTTCTGTTTTAAGCTTTTTTGCTAAATGATATGGATGAGTTAAATTACGTCCGAATTTGTCGAGAGTCATCTTGAAAATGATGTTATTTTACTAAATCAACTCTTTTTATTCAATAATATCGGCTTCCTTTATCTCTTCAATAATACTCATAATCTCATTTTGGTGGTTATTATTACCCACTTGCTTGCTAGCCATTAACAATCTTAATCTATCCAAAAGCTCATTTGGATCATCCCAGTAAATATAATCAGTTTTATTATTGTTAAATATTTTATGTTGAGTATCAATTGGTAAACCATAGCCTTGAGTATTTTGTGCTCTTGTAATTCGCAACTGTTTTTCGCGTTCTTTTTGTTTTCTTATTCGCTCCTCTTTTATACGTTCGAGTAATGGTTTAATTGTTAACATGTACTTGACACCTTTGTTGCCAACATGCTGTTCGTTTTCATTAAAGTTTCTCTTACTAGCATTCGTTAGCAAAACCAATTTTGCAAATGCTCGCTCGTCTAGTGCTGTAAATTTGTTTTTAACGGATTGGTCTTGAATATAAGTTCATATAGACCAGGAGTTCCAATAATTTTTTCCCCTTTAACATAAATATCCGGGCCGTTAAATTCAAGTCGAGAATCACCGAAAGTTAGATGATCAGTAGCCATATCATGTTTTAAATAGTTTCGATCGTACTCGTTTTCCGTATCTTTTATAAAACCTTCCACATATTCTCTAGGTAGCGGATCATACTGATCTAGATATTCTTAAAAGGATTCTTCCGGAATACTATCAATCTAAACAGGATTAAATTGTGGGTCGACTCTAAAGTCATCATCATCAAAGTAACTTTCTTCAGGTTGGTGCTCATAGATAGTTCTGTTTAAATCAGTTTCCTCTGTTTCGCCTTCTTCCATCGTTTGATCATCTTCCGACGGCTCATCATCCATATATTCTTTTTCTTGTTCAGCTATATCGTCTTGTTTTTTAACGGGACTGGCAAAGTTAAGAGGAGTTCGTGCTTTCTTTATTACTGTATAAGTAAAATTTTCGCTTTGACGTCTTTTTAAGGACTTTGGTATAAATGGTTTTTTACCAGATTGAGTGTTTTGTATTGATTTGGATATTATTTTTGCCAAAGGTTTATACGTATTTTCCCATATAACAGCATTCTCATAACGACCAGCTTTTATTGAATCATATAATTTTTTTACACTACGCGAATGTTTATCAAGGAGTTGAAGAATGTTTGTATTTTCTTGCAAACTCCGCTTATCTTCTGAGCGTTGATCATCATTCGTGTCAAACTCTAGCTCGCCATTCTCACGTTGCTGCTTCTTTAAATCCTGGTATTTTTTTCGAATACTATTGGTAGCTTCATTTATTTTACGCCTCACATCCTTGTCCAACTTGTTCAAATCCATGGTAAAGATATATTTTTAATAATTAGGATTTACTTTTGGCGCAACCCACTGCTTAAGCAAATCTCCCAGAGCCCTCTGCTTAAGCGATAACGGCCTTTATTTTTAAATACGGCACCGTTTTCTTAAATACGGCTCCGTTTTTCTAAAATACGGCACTGTTTTTCTAAATACGGCACTGTATTTCTAAAATACGGCATCGTTTTCTAAAATACGGCACTGTTTTTCTAAAATACGGCACCGTTTTCTAAAATACGGCACCGTTTTCTAAAATACGGCACCGTTTTCTAAAATACGGCACTGTTTTTCTATAATACGGCACTGTTTTTCTTAAATACGGTACTGTTTTTCTTAAATACGGTATTATCAATTATCATTACTCAATGACGGGTGGGAACTAAATGATGGCAGTTATAGTATAGCGTAACATATATAAATATACTTAACATTCTGATTCAATCCTTAGTATTGCCAAAGACTTTGTGCTGTACGGTCATGCAGAAGTTTAAGAAAAAATCAATTAAGAAAAAAACTGCTCGGAGAGCGCGACAGCGTTTCAAAAAGGGAGGGAGGCATTGTACGCGGAAAAACCGCAAGATCTTTTTTCTGCTGCTGAAGTAGCTCTGAAAGCATTCAATGGGGTGGAAAAAAAAACCTGCAGATGTAGTACCTTTACCTGTAGTCGGCGGATTTCTACCATTTTTAATACCACTTTTTGCCGGCTTAAGTGCCGAAGGAGCACTTAGCGGCGGAATATCAGGGATCGTAAAAGCTGTTAAAGATTCTAAGGCGGCGCAAGAAAGATTAGAAGAAGAAAAGAGACACAACAAAACAATGGAATCTATTGCGATTAGCAAAACTGGTAGCGGTTTATATTTAGGATCATACAAAAACGGTTTGGGACTCTATTTAAAACCCTATAAATACAGATGACTCTAGAAATAAATTTAGTCTTACTTCAACCGTCATGCATACCTTTAGCTTGAGTGGTAATAGTTCCATCTTAGAAGCAAACTATAACCCGCCCATCTACTTGAGAGATGACACTAGTGAATACGAGCTTGGTTTAGTCTGTTTAGAAACGTTTAACGCCATATCCAACATTGATAATAGCAATAACAAATTTTATGTGGATAATATTACTCTAGAAATCCCGATTGGATCATATGAAATAAGTGCAATAAATGATTATCTACAAAACGCCATACAGGAAAAAATAAAGCCATCAAGAATTTTAATTGTACCGTAAGCCTAAAGGGTAATGTTAATACGCTCAAGTGCGAGCTTGAATGTTGTCATATAGTTGACTTTACTAAGACAAATTCTATTGGAAAATTGTTGGGATTTCATAATATTTTGCTAAAGCCCAATGTTAAACATGTATCGCAAACACCTGTAAACATTCTAAAAATTAACGTGATTAAAATCGAGTGTAATATCGTTACTGGCGCCTATCACAATAATAAGCTTGTTCATACAATACATGAATTTTCGCCATCAGTACCAGCTGGTTTCAAAATTATTGAAATTCCTCAAAATGTGCTTTATATGCCTGTATCCACCAAAATTTTCAGCAACATTATATTAAAACTGGTTGATCAAGATGGTGAATTGGTTGACTTTAGAGGAGAAGTTATTACTATTAGATTACATTTGAGAAAGTCTTTATAAATAACTACTTCGTGATGTGTGTGTCAGTATACTGCAGAACATTGTGCAGAGCACACGTGTTATGGTTGTGAAATATAACGCCAAGAAAATTGTTAATTTTAACCAGCTTTGGAACACTAAAAAGAGCTTAACAGAAGAAAATATAAGATTTCTTGCATCCATAGGGCTTCTTGTTAAGAACTCTGAAAATGAGCATTTTAAACGTGACAGATTCGCTAAACTTTGATAACTCTATTACAAAAATAGAAAGGCATGGCCATTTACCGTACTCCAGCTCTTTTAAAAATAATGATGAAATTCGAATACCGGTGCAACAAACTGATATATACACCCTACCTTGGGCAAGTCATATTTATTGGGAAGGACGACTTTTAAAAGGGTCCGATGGAAGAGTTTCAGACACTGCTAAACTTGTATTCAACTTTGTGGGACACCTCTTTGAAGAAATTCGTTTTGAAATTGGCGGAAAAGTTATTGATTCGACTAGATATCCTGGAATAGCAGGAACAATGAAAGGTTATGTCTCTTACAATGGTAATGAGTTAATTAAATATAACAACGCTGGTTAGAGTATTGAAGATGATTATACCTGGGACGGGATGGGCTCAAACGGAACTTTTAATGTTTGTGTCCCACTAAGGACATTACTAGGATTCGCTGAAGATTTTCAAAAGATACTTATAATTGTTAAGCATGAACTTATATTGTTAAGAAGTTCTTCCGATAAAAATGCCGTTATTAACACTACCGATGGAGAAAATGTAGAAGTTAATATTGATAAAATTGTTTGGAAGCTACCACATATTACAGTATACGATGCTGAACGACTAGAACTTTTACAGATTGTTGGAAGTGGAACTGAATTGGATATCGGTTTTAGAAGCTGGGAACTCACAGAACATCCTTCAATACCGATTGGAAAACACCTTACATGGACCATTAAAACTTCTGTGCAGGTGGAAAGACCAAGATGGATAATTTTAGGTTTTCAAACAGATCGAAAAGATAACTACAAGAAAAATTGTAGCTTATTTGATCATTGTGATATATCAAATGCAAAGCTTTATTTAAATTCTGAATTTTATCCATACGATAATTTAAATTTAGAAATTTCAAGAGGTATAATAGCTACTTTCTATGAAATGTACTCAGAATTTCAAGAAAGCTACTACGAAAAAAAACGAACCACTTTTAACTCCCAAAAAATTTAAAAACAATGCATCCTTAATTGTAATTGATTGTTCAAGACAAAATGAAATCCTTTATTCTGGCATTATTGATGTAAGGTTAGAGACTGAAACAAAAGAAAACTATTCTGCAAACACAAATGCTTACTGTTTAATTATTCATGACAAACTTGTAAAATATTCACCATTAACAGGGTCTGTGAGAAGAGTTTAAATAACCGTATTACATTATTTTAAAAATTATTTAGCAATATGGCAACAATGTATTTTTTAATTTAAAAATAAATACTTTACTGCAAACACTGCTATTTATTTTATAAGGCATTATTCTAAGAATTATTTAGAAATATGGCAACCATGTATGTATTTTTTATTTTATAATAAATGCTTTACTACAAACAGTGCTTTTTATTTAGTTACCACTGTTTTTTACCGTTTATTATCTAACCGCAGGTATCTTTGTTATTGTTGACGTTTTGTATGCTTTGACCTTGAAATTACAAGGGTACGTTCAGAAACCATCTATTAGGGTAAACTGCTCTCTGATTGGTTAAAAATAACGGCTTAAGAAAAAATACGGCTTTCTGATTGGTTGAAAATAACTACTTAAGAAAAATACGGCTCTCTGATTGGTTGTATTAGGGGTATGTTCAGAAAATATTATTTGGGTAAAATGCAAGGAATACATTAATACTTCCATAACTAATTATAAAGCTCTATACCTGCGCTTAAGCCCTCCGCTTACACCCCGCGCTTAAGCCCAGGGTTTAGGCGCGGACGGCGCAGTGCCTAACATGTTAGGATTGATAACCTTGAAATCATTGGCGAAACGTCGTCGACTATCCTTTTGCCAAGTTTCATTATTCTAAGTTTAATAATAAGGCTACAATGACCGATTTACTATAGGGTTACCGTTCTAATTGCTAATTGATATCTCTCAACTATTTTTAAACAGCTGTAACGCCTTTATGGCTAAAGATGGCGTCATGCGGTTTTCGCTATTCGATAGGTATGACGTAATACTATATTTAAAAAATTTAAACCACTCTCCCATGATGAGTCATCAGGGTTAAATTACGATTTTTGTCGATAGCGCCCGAACGGTACAACCTGGGATTTTCGCGTTTGCGCACATCAATTAATGACCGTAACGCAAGTATCCTACGCATGGCGGCTATTTTCTAAGTCAAGTGATTTTTGACATATGACAGGTGACAGGTGACATTTGACATTTGACAGATGACACTTATGGTTTGACAGATAGTAGGGGCCACGATCTAAATAACGCGTTGCGCAAGCTTCCTAAATAGTTGCTGACGTCAGAGATATTAGCATAATAAGCTCTTTCGGAGGACGGAGGTCCGTCAAACCGCCATCTCTCCCTACTACCATACCTCAGATGCTTTCGATTTATTGGATGTACTCCATATTTCTTCTTTCTAACATTAATTCTACGTAGTCGAAATAATGAGTGTTCAGAAAGAAGTAAAAGCTTTTAAAGACGCCATAATACAGACTAATATTCGTAAACTGGGTACGGCCCACCATTGCAAAGTTTTCCCGCTCACGCTGGCCATTGACGCTCAACGCTCGTTTAACGTGGCGGAGACCTCAGACGTGTAAAAGCTTGATTGCGTTCTACAATGTCGCAAAATCTTCTATGCCTTTTAAGCGGTCATAGTCAACGAATTGGAGCACAAAAGAATTTTTTTATCAAAGATTAAATAAATAAATTTGGTCAAAATAGAAGATTTTTATTTTTGTTTTCAAAGTAATTTTATCTTTATTAGTTTTAAGATCTGGTAAGATTTATATTGTATATTATTACTGGTAAATTTTTGTTTAGTCTAAGCACTCCTTAACCCCCCCGCTAATTGCGCCTATGAAAATAAGAAATTTTAAATAAAAAAAATCTGCACTTGGCTCCTCCCCCGGGATTTTATCCAGGCGGCGCCCATGTTTGTATCTGGGTAGCAATACATTTTCGGACATATGTTTATATTAATAAGCCCTAATTTTTTTCAATAAAAAATGCCCTGTAATGTTTTAATAAAAATATTGGTATTTTCATGTATCCTACAAAATCTATATCGGTAAAAACATTATAAAGAAACAGATAATGTGGTTTTCTGTTTCCATACTTCCTAAAATAAAAAAATACCTGAACCCCTTAATCTCATTATCTGAATAAATGCTAACTTTTGGGTAAACTGTTCGTCTCGCATACAGGCAAAGTATTCGAAATTCGTGGTATTAATATACTACAGTGTAAGTTAAAGAAAATTTTACTTATAAAGCTCATACAATTGAATATATTATGTGATTTATCAATGATAACTAATAAAAAATATATATTAATGAATTTAAACAGGGTATGCTAATAAAATATACCACTAGTTATTAAAAATTAAACAAAAAGCCATAGTTTTAATATTTAAATAGGAAGAAATTTTTACAAAAAACATTATAAAAAGTCAGTGCCGTACTTTCTTTTCTTAATAATAATGGCTGTGGTGCCGACTGAGACGCCACTGGGCCCAATTGTCTTTATCTGTGTAGAGGATTTTTTAAATGCTTTTTGATGAATCTTTTCAAAGGTGATATAATATACAGGGTATTTTGTTAAAAAAGTATATTTTTTGCAATAAATCAAAAACCCGATGTTTAATTGGTTTTTTGTTAGCAAGACGTTAATCAGCGGAAAAAAATTACAACTTTACTAATTTAACCGATATTGAATCTTTAATAATAAAGAAGTTAACAATAGTGCCGATTTAAAAATGATCACCCTGTATGCAGCACATTTATACTAAAGTTTATAATAACAAAAACCTATTTTGTTCTTGTCACCTAAAAAGCACAACAAAAATTATATTTGGCAATGGCAACTCATACAAATTTCTTTTTCTTATAACTTATTTTTTTACTACCTTTTTAATTTATTCTTTGCCACAAACAACAGGTTTATTTGCTTTTGTGTATGTACCAGAAGAGGTATCTTATAAAAAAATATCCTGACAATAATTTGCAATACACGCACAATATTTCATAACAAGATAATTAATTCAAACGAACAATAAACCTAAATCAACGCAGCTATGCAAACCCATTGTTTCCCAGAAAAAAATACTCGCTATATAAATGAACTCGTCATATTGACATTATTTAAACAATGTAATTCTTAAGCAACAACAAAAAATTCTGAGCTCAAAAGATATTTCATCAGAATAAAAATATACAAATACAATGTCAATGAAATATGACGTTACATAACGAAGTTATGGACTTATTGTTCATTGTTTGTCAACGAAGGTTAATAACACCTTGGGTAAAGATAATTTTACTTGTATGGGCATCAGAAAATCAACCAACTTAAAACCTAGCTAACCATCAAAATTAAAAAGGTTAATTTATTATTCGCATTTTTAAGTAGTAGTAATAAATACAATCTCAAAGATATTTTTCTAAGACTGTTACGAAAATGCTGTTTTTTGGTCGTTTATCTAAATAAAGTACTTCTTTTCAATACGCTACATCAAGATTTAAATAAATTATATATAAAATTTTTATGTTAAACGGTTTCATTTTACTAAAAGCGAAAAAAATATTTTTAAGTTCTAGCTACCAGATCGCACCAATCTCCTCATCCATCTGGGGTACTGATCAATCAAATTATAAAACCGTTGGGCGTAGCGTATCCAGAGTAACTATTATGATAGAAATTTGTGCCCAACGACTTAATCCTCAGTCTGATCAATATCCACCAGATTGATAAAAAGATTGATGCGATCTGGTAGCTAGAACTAACCAAATTATTTTTTAGCTTTTAAATAAATGCAATACAACCGTTTAGTCTAAGAACAGGCTGCTGAAATTTGCACCCATCTGTTTTTTTAATATAATTTATTTTATGAATGATACATGGTAGACTTGGAATAAAGGAAGTTTGATACAGCGCTAGGAGTTGCTTATGACGTGCTGCACCTAACTTCTTTAATTTTACCTCTACTAGACTAGATTACACTAGGTTTGCCCGGAAGTATTTGGCCGCAAGCAGGGGTTGCCATCATTTGAATTCATTTTTTTCCAAGCTCGGGCATGGAATAGGAAATGCGCGCACTGTTTTGTGTTGAAAACAAGGACGCAGTTTTTCTTTTGGAATTGGTTGATAACTATAGGAAGTACATTTTCACTTATAATCTCCCTAGAGCATGAATTATTGCCGGAAATTTTGAGTACATGAATTTTTGAAAATTATCACGAGTCGCGAAGCGACGAGGGATAATTTTCTTTAAAAATTCATGTACGAGACAAATTTCCCGCAATTAATTCAAGCACGTGGGGGATTCGGTAAGAAAATTTTATACCGGAATTATATTAAAAGAAAACATTTATTTGGACTTTTTTATTTTCCCCATGCCCTAGTAAACTAAAAAATATATATCAGATAAATTACTATATAAAATTAATTGATTCCATACAATTTTTTTAATAGGTTTCAGGAATTGTCAATATTGACTAAAAATTAAAGTGAATACGTTCGTATTGAGGATGGCTTTTTTCCGATTTTCCCCATGCTCTAGTAAAATAACACTTATATAATTTTAGTTAAATTATATAAAATTAATTGATTTCCTACAATTTTCTTACTAGGTTTTAGGGAAATGGCAATATTGACTACAAACAAAGGGGGAAATATAGCAAAAATATATAATATACTAAAATATTTTTGAAGAATTTGAAATTAATTAATGATATTATTGAATGTATACCTTAACAAATTGTTGTAATATTTCCAACTTATAAAATAAGTAAATAAAAAATATTGTCATTATTATTATTGTCTAATTATATGATAGCTGTCATGTGCCGGGAAATTTCCACTTATTAATTTTACGTCTACATGCTTATGTGGATGAAAAATTTCCAAAAATTTGCTGGTTACTATAGTAACAATGTTGAAACAAAGCATCTGATTGGTTAAAAATGACCGGTATAAAATTTTCAAATTAATTTCATAATGTACAGGGTGTCTTAAAAGCACAAAAGTAATCAAGGTTATATACACAGTGCATTTCTTTAATGCCCCCTTTTATTTTTTAAACGGATCAATTTACATAAGTAAAACTTTGGCTGCTTTAAGCTTTAAGAAAATACCACATTAGGTACATCTAGCTCTATTAGTTTCGGAAATATGGCCATCCAAATCTAGTATTTAGGTAATTTTTAAAGTATCGCCATTTTGTACCAAGTAAAGATATTGACCTAATATTCCAGGAGTGTAAAATTCTCATCAGGAGCTTTAAAATAATGTGCCACAAGTCCCCACTTTCTATTTACCTTTTATTTCAAAATGGCGCCCAAACGCCATCTTAAAATTTTCATTTGTTAATTTCACTTTAAAATATAGTATTTATGCATCAATTGTATAGCCCAAAGTTTAACTTTTGTAAATTGATTCAATTTAAAAAATAAAAGGGGGGACATTAAAGAAATGCATTGTATATATAACCTTGATCACTTCTGTGCTTTTGGGACACCCTGTACGTTAGGAAAATAATTTTAAAATGTATTTTTCATAGTTATCTATCAATTCCAAAATGAAAACTGTGTTCTTGTTTACAACACAAAGCAGTGCGCGCATATCCTATTCCATGCCCGGTCTGGGAAAAAATTAATTCAAATAATGGCAGTCCCTGCTTGCAGCCAAATTTTTCTAGACAACCCTGGTGTAATTTAGTCTACTACCATATATCATTCATTAAAAATAAGTTTCATTAAAAAAACAGATAAGTGCAGATTTTAGCAGCCGGATCTCGTAGTGGTTTAACATAAAAAAATATATATAATTTATTTTTAACTTTTTAGTTCTGTTTGTAGATACTTCTCATTGTATTGTGCTTATTTAATGCCGCACTATAACTTACCAGAACTAACCAACAATTTTATATTAAGGAAAATAGGTAGTTGTGGAAAATATGTAATCAGCCATTTTGTGGCGTCGGTCATATTGGATTTTAATTTTTTTCATAGTGATCTTTATTCTACGAACCAAGCCCTTTTATTTGATTTTCATATTGAGGTAATTAATGGAAAAAAGCCGTTTTGTGGCGGCGGCCATCTTGGATGTTAATTTTTTCATAGTGAGCTCTATTCTACGAATCAAGTCGTTTCATTTGATACCCATGTTGAGGTAATTGTGGAAAAAATATGTAATCAGTCAATTTGTGGCGGCGGCCATTTTGGATTTTATTTTTTAAAAGTGAGCTCTATTTTACGAATCAAGCCTTTTTATTTGATACCCATATTGAGGTATCGTGAAGTAATATGTAGTCCGCCGTTTTTACATTTAAAATTGCTGTTTTCTTTTTAGGCATGGAAGTACTTATTTTAATATTAACTTCAATTACTAAATTTTACCCAAACAAATAATAAATAGGTAACAAATAAACAACTCCATCTAAGTAAAACCGTTTAAAAATTACCTTTTTAACCGTTTAACTATTTTTTTACATTTTAAATTCCTGTTTTTTTATGCATGGAAGTACTTGTTCTAATAAAAACTTATGCATTTAAAAGCGACAGCGACATTAATTAAACCAGGGGCGTAGCTACCGCCGGATCAGCCGTATCAATGATAAGGAGTCCTCGGGCTATAGAGGCCCCCAATTGTGTGTAAGCAAAAATCAGTGGTAGAAAACTCCAAACCGGCAGTTAAATTGGAAAAGTGGAGACCTTTATGATTTTTTTGGTCTTCAATTTTTTTATTTGGGGCCCCTCCAACGGAAAAGTGGGGAATTTTTTTCGGCCCCATAACTCATTGTGATACGGAGCCCCTCCAAGGCACGCTACGCCACTGAACTAAACCAAATGAGCACATTACCACAAATTCCGCGACAACTTCTATTGGTTTGTTTATAAATTAAACCAGCATTATCAAAACTAGAAAAGAAAGAATCAATAGTAGAATACCACGTTTACTAAAGAAAATAATTATTAAATTGAAAAAGAAGTCTTAGTAATTACCATTTAGCTTTTTCTAGTGCGAATATATTTGGTGTTAAGTTCTAGGTATCAAGTAAGAATACAACCTTCTTAGGGTGTTAAAATAACACTTCTTTTAAAGTAGAAATAATACCGACGCAATGGAGTAAATTTAAACAATTTTGGTAAGTATAAATTTAGTAAACAAAATGCTGTCTAAATTTAATTAAAATTTTCTTAATATTTACAGTCTAGGAAATTGATTAAAAAACTTTATTGCAATCAAATTACCCCAAACAAAATTCTAACGTAAAAGTATAAAAAGCTAAATTATGGTTTCCAACATGGTGCTTTCTCGCTAAGTTTTTTATTAATTGTCGAAAGTCCTAAAAGAATTAATTTAAAAGTTGATTAATAAAGAACACGGTAAAAATAGGAAACACTTCTAACCCTGACATAAGTAAAACATTACAACTATTACACTTATTATTAACAGTAAAAAAGATAACATAGCCTAAAAAATCTTAATTCGTAGTAAGTATACATTTTGTCAGTGTTGTTTTATTTCAACCTCAAATTTGGGTATATTTCCCTCGCTTTAACTGTAAGATAGTGGTTAGAGATCTCCCAATGCCGCCAACAACCGTTGTGAGTAGCTGTAAGAGACTACAGTAAAAAGCACAGCGACGTCTAATTTGATTGGTTTGAAACGCTCCAGACGGTCATGCAAAACCGTCACATTGGGGGTCACAGTTAGTTCAGGTAAGTTAATTTTTTTTCAGTTTCTTGATAGGATAAATTAAAAACTGTGACAGTTTTGCATGCGCTTTAGAGCAATCAAATAGACGTTCCTGTGCTTTTTACTGTAGTCTCGCTGTAAGACTGACGACATCAATTTTTCAAAAAACAAAGGTGTACACCTAAATTTGTTAGCAAATTATGAGTAATTGAAATGCGACAGAAATAAAAGGTTGGAACTCGTAATCGTATTCAGAAATAAATTATTTTCTGATAGGATGACCAGAAACTTAACTTCCTTCTTGATGATATCAAATTCTCCATAGATCTTAAATAAGAATTATTAGATTCCATCTTCCTGCGTCATCTAATAAAAGATAAAAAAAACAGGAGGAATATTCAAAAGGAATCGTTTAAACCTTAACCTTAGTCCTATTCATGATGTCTGCTTCGCAAACATTCACTGTCACTGCATATAATAAGCTTCAGTATGAAATGCATTTAAAATGGAAAATGTTTGTTTCCTAATCAAGAACCGCACGTTTTCATAATAGAAGATTTATTTGAAATGCAGGCATGCGTTTGTCAGCTTTAAAGAATGTATGAAAGAAGATTTATAATTAAATATTTTTTGTACCAGGGGGCAATACGAGAACTCAAAATTAAAGTTTTGTTTTAATTAGATAAAAATTACTTTTTGCGATTTATTTTATACTAGCCGACTCATCCCAATTCTTTGGGCGTCAATTTTTTTCAAAACTTTTCGAGCAATCATGATAAAATAGGCTATATTTGGCACTCCAGAATAGTGTGGTTTTTTAATTGTGAAAGAATTTTTATAATCGGTTCAGTATTTTTGAAGATTAGCCCTTACAAACAAACAAAGTTACAAACTTTACCTCTTTATAATATTATTTAGTTTAGACAGTATAGATGAAAATTTTTACTAAAAATAACTAAAAGTAACTAAATTTGTTTCTCTTTTCTTATCTATTTCTATAAAAAATCTGCATTGGCTAGAAATGAAAACCGGATCGCCCGCGTGACAGGTGAGCATTCTACCACTGAACCACCGTTTGGTTATGGAAGGTACAGTGCCATTGTTACATATTTTCGCTGACTTGACATACATATGCCATAATTTTTATCTGAACTTTTTGTTTAATCATAATAAAATAGCCTGTGGCTTTCTAAATGTGAAAGAATATTAGCGACTACAAACAAACAAAGTTAGAAACTTTACCTCTTTATAATATTGGTATAGATTTTACACCAAATAATTGTATGTCAATTAATAGTAGTTTAAACAAACTAATAGTTTATCATAAAACTATTTTCGCGGGTCCAACAACCAGACGTTAAGTGCAGCGCAGCGGTCTGGGCAACTTTATTATTTGATGGTAATTGGTTGGGTTCACAATCTACGAAAAATGGGACCTCTTTTGTCTTGGCCCCGGGGTATAGCGAGCTCTCTCTGTTTAGTTTTATTGACCACTATGAACTGGCCAATATAATAAGACAACATAAAGAAAAAAAAACAAAATTCATTAATTTAAAATTTAAAATTTTATTTATCAGTCGGTTTATTAAAAAAAAAAAGAGTTATTTTACTCTTTTTAGTTTTTCATTATTAACATTTAATCAGTGACCATCCATTAAAAAGACAGTACTAGTACCTTTTTCTCTCACGTAAACTCTTTGCACAAACCGGCAATGCTACTCCTAATAGGTATAAGTTGGATATAAACGGAAACACCTGACTCACAGAAAGCAAATATACGCAATTACATAACAAAAAAAACTATTAGCTAAATGACAACGATATGACAAATAAAAATATTTTGACATTACATTTACTATCTTGATTGTTTAAACATCCAGCAAAGGTAGCATAAATCTACTAGAGGCAGCTTTGCCTTAAGAATAAGTCTTAGTACCTTCATCTTCGCGATCCTGACTATTTTTTTATGGGACCACCGACGTGCGCTCTTTCGAATAAAAAAAACAAATTATAATCGGTCCACAATTGACGGAGTAATCGGTATATAATTAAATCGTGTTTTGTGTATCCTCTATACAGGATCTTTATGTATATCTGGCCAAAATATAAAGGATTTTTTTATTTTTTATGTGCTACGATTATTTTTTGCAACTTTTTTATTAAAAAAACTTTGTAAGAAATTGGTATACAGCTATAGATGTTTTCAAAAAACTTAAAAAATTACAGAAAAATATTCTCCTCACCCCCCTCGCCTACTTGATGTATCGTTTCTCGCAACCGAAAAAGATTGTAAAAATCATTCTTATCTCATTTCATGGATCGCCCAAAGTAATAAAAAAAAACTTTTTTATAGGAATCGTATTATTTACAGATACTCATGGTTTATTAAAAAGTTTAAAACCGCTATACAGGGTGGGTCAAAAAGATGTTATATTTAAAAAACCTAAAAACTAATATTTTTTATAACTCCTTTATTATATCATCGGAAGAGTTACAAAATTGCTTAAATATAAAGATTTACAAACGAATTATAAACATTTAAAAAAATAATATTTGAGGTTTCCGAAAAAACAGTTAACTTAAATTAAAAAAATATTTATATATAAATACGATATTGACGTTACTATTACAATTTGAAAAAACTGTTAAAAGTAATTATGAACAGGTATCTATTGTTTACAAAAAAACTATAAAACCGCTTTACAGGGTGGGTCAAAAAGATGTTATTTAAAATAACCAAAAAACTAAAATTCATTATAACTAAGGTATTATATCATCTGAAAAGTTGGAAAATTGCTTAAATATGAATTAATAACATTTAAAAAAATAATATACAGGGTGTACAAAAAATTGTTATTAAGTTTTTTATGTTAAATTTTTCAAACAACGTCTTATAATTCGAAGGAGCCGGCTGCACGCACCAAAAACATGAGTTATGCGGCGTTACCTCGCTCTGAGGCGTTCAATTTAGGGATTGAAGTGCAAGTGAGAGCGCGGAAGAGGCACAATCGGCATCCGCGATCGGCAGCGTTTGACATCTGTTTCTCTCCTCTAATAAGCCGTCCGCGTGGACAGCTGCTATACAATAAGACATTTTCATGTTTTCGTCAAGTATGAAGTGCAGTGAAGAAAAGTGAATGTGGTGTCAATTGTTTATAGCAACGATAATTGCGGCGATAAAGGTTATGATTCTTTCGACGTTGTCACGTTCACTGTCGTCAGGAAACCGACTTTTTAACGTAATATAGAAGCTGTTTCCAGTTAAACCGGAAGTAACCGAAATATTAGAAATATGCCCTATAGGCCCTATACCAAGTCTCATTTTAATAATATAATAAACCTATTATGTTTTATGCTCTATGTTTTATGACTGGTCTAATAGATTCTGTTGACACCTGGTACAGGGTGTTTAATTTAAACATATCTTGGTCATATCTTTCCTAATACCCTTACAATATAGTCAATTTAATAAAACAATACAGAGTCATACAAAATAAAATACTTATTCTTAAGGCAACATAATATTATGTAAATTATATTACCACTACATTATAAGAAATTTAATTCTAGAAGTCTAGCGGTGCTTCATTATTAAACAGATTTTTAAAATTTCATACAGGGTAACGCAATTTTTTTATTAAAATTTTATCAGCTTGTAGCTTTAAAGGTAAGGTGTTGTATTTAATCAAACTGCGGTAATATGGCGCAAATATAACTCTCTTTAAATTACACCTGATCATAAATTAAATATTTACAAATTAGGTACCACAGTTTTGGAGTTTGACCACACCTAACCACACCGAGTCCTGCACCGTAGCACGGAAGTGTCTCGGTGTTAAAATGTACCGTTGTAATTAAATGCCGTAGGCTTAATATCATCGCTTCGTGCCCGACCATATAATCCGCACCGCATTTTACTAGGTAAACAAACATTAGTTTATTTGATTTCCCAAAATAATAATTTTAAAAAACTTATAAAATAAAAAATAACAATGTATTTGTAAGTTTTTCTTGCATTGTTTGTTTACAACAAGTAATCTTTAACTACTAATTTTTTATTTTATACGTAGTGAACTATGGCGGATTTAAATTATTTCACTTTACAATTTTTTTATGCCTTCAATTTTTAAATTAGAAGAAAAGGGCAGATATTTTTGCAAAATTTATGGTTTAACGATACAATATCCAGATCCTTGAAAAAAAATATACAGATAGAAGGTCAGTTTTTAAAACATTGATTTTTTTCTGAGGGAGCCTAACAAAGAATTTTTTTTTATACAAATTTTAAAATAAATTTTCGTTTCTCTATAGGCCAATAGCATCCAGTATACAGGGTGTTCAAAGTTAGGTCGGTACTATTTCTAACTTTTGTATTAGAAAAGATTGGACTTTGGTGAAATAAGCAAAGAATTGTATTTTTAAAGCTAGTTAACATGGCAATATCAAAAAACAAATAAACATTTAGGTCACGTGATATGTAGCAAAACATACTTTTTAACCGACTTCAAAACGATGAGGATCTTAATTCGCCAGTATGTTACTCGATTACTCTGGCGCTTGAAAACCAATTTTAATTTTTTTTTTATTCGAAAGAGTACACATCCGCGGTGGTCCCATAAAAAACATGTCAGGATCGCAAGAGAGCAAGGTTCTAGACCTAATTGCTTTCTCTCTGCCGTACGTTCTTCGCGCGACAAAGCTGTAGTAGCGCTACCTATTAGTGGGAAGTTAAACAAAATATTATAATAATACCAGGGCAGTTTAGAAATTGCTATAACATAAAAAAATACTTTTTTGCCGAACTGAAAGAGTGAGTGAGTAATATCATATGCGCTTAACTACTAACTACTATTAATTAATAACCAAATAAGCAAAAGTTGTTTATTCTTTAATACCATATGTTGTAATTCGACTTTATTTTTTTTTAATTTCTTATTATAAACTTTTTGTAAATGTTATTTATTTTTTTAGCCGGTTTGATTTTTTTAAAAAGTGTTTATATTAAATGGAATACTATAATTTTTATTTTACGTTTAAATTCTACATAAACTTCTATTTTTTCTAGTTAAGATATTAACAGTTAAATATTCATAAATTTTAGGCGAAGAACCAATTCTAAAACGGTATTTACCAATCGGTTATGTTGACGTTTAAACAATGCATTATACGTCAAAGTTGTCACCAATTATTACCGCGGTTATAATTAGTTGAACGCCTAAAATTGCTGATTGACATTGCATTATTAGGTACTGATACGTCGCGTCGTCACTGTTTCCACAAAATAACTAATTCGTTAGCTACTATCTTTATTGCTGTTTCTAACTGTTGCCTAAAAAAACAGTTGTATCTCCCCACGTAAAAAGTTAGCAATAGTGCCGATTTAATCGGTACCTAATATTATCGTATCTCTTAAGATATGATACCTAGTTACCAATAGTGCCGGTGCCGTGCCGTCCTAATCAGAACCTAGTAATGCAATGGAAATGTTTAACTCTTATTATCTTAACAACTACCAACTGTTAAATTAGGTATGATTTAATTTTTTTATTTAGAATTTTAGGTATAATGCAAAAGTAAAATAAAAATGGTAGCACTCCATTAAAAAAGGTACGTTTTCTGAATATTACGTTATTACGTGATCTAGATGTTTTACTATGTGAATCACCAAAACAAAAAATCTTTACTGGCTTAACCAAACTTGTGTCTCCTATATTAAGAAAGGTAGTAATAGTACCGAATTAACTTCAAACACCCTGTATATTTAAAGTGGGTGGTACAATGGAAGAAGGTACGTTAACATCTGAAATTTATTGCATGATATTTAACGATCAAAAATTTATGTCTGATATATTTTTTGACCGTTTACATTAGTCAGCATTTCTATCTGACATAAATATCATACAATAAATGTTAAAATGGAACGTGCCTTTACACTGTTTACATAAATGTTTATGTATCAGTGATACTAAATAAATTTCGGACTTTCATTTTCTTTATTTTTTACTGATAAAAAAATTGTCTATCACATTTAAACAAATGTATACCGGGTGCCCACGAAATTAGTATTAGGTCTGTCACTTTATTAAGAAGTGGTAAACGATTTTTAAATTTTTGTCGGATATATATGGTTGGATAGGATGCATGTGCCACATAAAATTTGAAACATTAGAAATCTGCATGCTATCGAACCATACATCCGACCAAAATTTCAAAATCGTATAACACACCCAATAAAAATAACAGGCTTGCTAGTATTCTCATGGGCACTCGGTATGTGGGTCAATTAACTTTTATTTGTCCAAGTGCAAAATCACTCTGTCCCTGGTAAAAAACAGAAAATATATTTAAATTTAAGTATATTATTACTCACTTTTTTTAATTTATTTCAATTAAAACAAATCCCCTATAATAATTTTTAAAGTTTGAGTTATTTATATAAAAGCGTTTTCCAGTCATATAAACTTATTGATACCATTGTTGCATAAAGACCAAGAGTAAACCTAAAAAATACATTACTTTAAATCGCTTAAAGAACTTTCAGAAATAATAACAATAATTTTATTATTCTATGTTTTTTTTGTTTTCTGGGAGATTACGTTTAAACGAAATATTATTTGGCTTTTTTCCAAAATAAAATAAAAAATTAAATGAATATATTAGAAAATTTAAAACTTTTATGTACTATGAAGAACTGTTCTGTCCTTACACGATATAATAAAAGTTATGATTACTTTTAAAGAAATAAAATAATAAAATATTTTATATAAAGTTACTTACGACACAAAGGTTTTAATCTCGCAACAAAGGTTCATTAGCTCTCGGTTGAAATTATTTTATTCCAATAAAATAATATCTTAACATGACACTAGACGGGAACTGGGCTAATGGTTGCGTGTCAAAAATGTGGTTAAGATACCTTATAGGTATATCTTTTACTAGTCAATTTTTTCAATAGTAATGTCAAACTCTAAAATGTACATTAGACGTTCCATTTTTATTTAAAAAAAAATCAGTAGTGTAATAACTTTATCAGTAAGTTTTTAGGTAAACTGTTTTTGGCAAACTATTTACCAAATTCTTAAGACGCAACCATTAGCCCAGTTCCCGTCTGGCGTGTTGTTAAGATTTTATTTTATTGGATTATAATAATTTCAACCGAGAGCTAATAAACCTTTGTTTAGAGATTAAAACCTTTGTATCGTTAGTAACTTTATATTAAATATTTAATTATTTTATTTCTTTTAAAGTAATCAAAACTTTAAATATATTGTGTAAGGAAAGAATAGTTCTTCATAGGACATAAAAATTTAATTTTCTTAAAATGTTTAATAAACTTCTTAATTTTATTTTGGAGAACAGCCAAATATTTTGTTCAAATAATTATTAGTTAGGGATTCTTTTTTAATTAAAAATATTTAAAAAAAAATGTAATATTATACTTGATATATTATATATATATTTTTTTACCATGGGCAGGGTGATTTTGCGCTTGGACAAATAAAAGTTGACCCAAATACCGGGTGCCCACGAGTTTAATAGCAAGCCTGTTATTTTCTCGAGAAATTTTGAAGTTTTGGTCGGATGTGTGGTTGGATACATTGCCTATTTCTGATGTTTCATATTTTATGTCTCACATCCGGTTTAACTGAAAGTGCCCTGAACTTTGCCATTTTTAACGGAACACCAATTTTCTTAAAATCAATTCTACCGGCAATTCCAAGAAAATACATGTTCCACATATTATACCTATCTAAAGAAGTTTTTGAGAAAATGGCGTTTTAAAATATCACGTTAACTGTTATTTTTATGGATTAGTTAAAAAACAAACGATGGTAGAAAAGACTAATGCAATTTTTACACATATTTTATGAACTTTATATCTGATCACCGTAAAAATACAATTTTCGGCTTTACCGGAAGTGCTACAGAAATTGACTTTCCGCAGTAAATAACTTCAATAATGCAAATGGAAACCACTACCTTAAAACTTAAATTTAAACTAAACACTTACTTCTTAATATTTTTTAGAATTATATCCTGTCACTAAACCTAATAGTTTTTAAGTTTAATGATAAAAAGGTAAAAAATTATTTTCTTTGCTATTTTCAAGGCAGCCAAACGTTTTACCAACAACCAGTCCTTTGGAAAATGGATAATTGAGGTAAATAATCAATACTTTTTTTAAATTATGGTGTTTTACTTAATATTTTATCTAAATTTTAATAATATAAAATATATAAGCACAAAAAAAACAACAATAAACTATGTTCTAATGGACAATTCAAAGTTTCAATGTTATGAGACGTACCTAATGTGGATTTTTCTGGTTTTATCGTTAAAACTGTTTAAAGTGATCTGCTTACTTGCAGATTACAATAAGGAAAGTAATTACCTATTATTTAAAATAAATACATTTTACAAAAATTAAGTTTACCAAAATATTAAAATTTTAAAACATGAACAAAAAAGTTGAATGGCCCATGTATATTTTACTCTGTAAAAAACAAGGTGAAAATAAGAAAGCCGATTCAATGTAAAATTTCCACACCAAATGCTTATGGCGGGTGCAGTACTGGGAATGAACAATAATATATAATTTATATAATGGTTCTTTGTCATACGCAAGTTCAACGGCTTAATGTAGACATGCTAAATGGTTGCTGTATACATTTTGTTTAGTTAAGTTTCTTTTGTTGTGTATTATTTATGCGTCGGAATTGATGTTTATGTTTTGGTGTGTCTGTAGGGTGAAACATAAAAAGGCATGTATACAGTGAGGTCCTAAAGTCCGTCGCCCCTCTTCTAACTCCTGAAGCTCTCGCTATATTCTCGTGAAACTTGGAACGCTAATATATGACCAATATCTGCATTTTTTGACGTATCAATGACAAATTAAAATTTCAATGTGACAGCTAGCCCTATTTTTGGGGAAAAAAGTAAATGAAAAAAAAGGGTTTTGTAACACATTATTTAAGAGCTTCTAACGAATACTTTATAATCCTAAAATATAAAGTCAAATTTTTTACCTACTGTGAAATGGCGATACTGAATACCTGATTCGGTTGGCCATATTTCCGAAACTAATAACGTCAGATATCATTAATATGGTATTTCCTTTAAAATTCTTTTAAAGATCTTTTAATGATGATACTGGTAATAATATACAGGGTATGGCAGAAAGCATATATACATTCTTTTTTAATAATGCACTCTGTATATTATATCACCATTAAGAGCAATTTAAATAGAGCTTTTATTACCACATAAATTATACTTACCTAATTTTTAGTTTTGGAAAAATGGGCATCCAAATCAGGTATTAAAGTAATTATTAAAGTATCGCCATTTTGTATAAGGTAAAGGTATTGACTTTTAAGGTAAAGGTATTGATTTTGGGGTATGGAGTATTCGTCAGGAATCTTAAAATAATGTGCTCCCCTTTTATTTTAAAGCAATATTATAAAATGGTGCCCAGTTATCACCTTGACTTTTAAAACTGTTACTAATATGTCCAAAAATGCAGACCTTGGTGATATAGTGTGTCTACGTACGTTGGCGTCATATGAGAAAATTTTTAATTATTGATTTTACAAAAAAACAAATTCTTTATAAAAAGTACTGCATAATCCAAAATCTAAAATACAATAATCAGATATCAAATTGTGTCAGTCATCTACGGGGTTTGGCCAAAAATGTAATTTTTGCTCAGAAGTATTTTTGCTAATATCGTAAATTGTTATAAAGAAAAGACGTTTAGAATTAAAAATTTTTTAAAAAATGCAGCTTTGATTCTTTCAAAAAAACATTTTTTTTTATTTTTTTCTGCTAAAATCGAAAAAATTTAAGTTTGTACACTAGTGCTTTGTACAATCTTCTTGTTTTAATAACACTAAATTAAAAAGTTTTTATTTTTACACCGTCCTATGACATTCATAAACATGAAATGAAGTGCACTCAAGTACAAACCTAAATTTTCACCATTATCGCAGAAAAAAATATACTTTTTTTCCTTTTGTAAATCAACAAACCTTCATATTTAGAAGTAATTTTTAAATTCCAAACAACGTTTTCTCTATAACAATTTTTGATATTAGCAAAAATACAGGTATCTGATGATAGCTTTTAGGTTTTGGACTATACAGAACTTTTTATTAAGAATAACTTTTTTCTCAACATCAATAATAAAAAAGTTTTTCATATGACGCCAACTTACGTAGACACACTGTATATTAGCGTTTTAAGTTTTATAAAAATATACCTAGCTGTTCCGAAGTTAGAAGCGGGACGACGGACTGTAGGACCTGACTGCATAAATAATTAAACAAATAGATTCCAAATAATATGTTTTTATTATTAAATTAATACATGGGCGCCGAGAGAGGACTGCAAGAGGGTGCATTTGCACCCCGGGCTGTTGTGTAATGTCGAAAAATGTAGGAAAAAGGACAGTTTGTAGGTTAAAAATGTTTTCATTGCTTTTCAAAGCATTTTGCTCGTGCGTGGCATAGCACAATATAGTAAGAAAAAAATCGGTAATGGGTATAAATATTTTTATTTAAAAACCGTCGAACGCTTTCGACCTTAGCTAGGTCATTATCAGGACGACATTGTCAAAAATACAGATAGCTACTTCCAGTCATTCACTTAGCAAGTGTAAGATCCAAAACACATTCCACTAACAGTAAACAAAGAACATATTTACGTACATAGACAATGAGAATAATGTCGTATTATCAGTTCTCTATTCCCCCTTCCTCCGCTTCCCGTTTTATTTTTTAAAGGATAGAGTAAAAATATTAAATTTTGTGATATGAAATTGATACAAAATATACTGATTTTAGGGTAAACAGGGGCAATTTTACCTAAATACCTGATTTAGATGGCCATAGTTTTGAAACTAATACCTAAAGTTAGATGTACTTAATATGGCATTTTCCTAAAGGTCCTTTTGATATTTTGTCATTTTTTTACATTTTAAGTTTGACTGTATCTCGAAGTATTATTAAGTGAGCCATTATTAGTTAACTAATAGCACAGATATATCAATCAAAATGTTAACAAATTACAATATTTACAAACAAGTCCAAGAAAACACCATTGGTAATGGATTTTTTTAACTTTTCTTTTTTATCTGACTAAAAAATAAAAAATGTTCTTGAATTACTTGTTCCGTTAAGGTTAAAGTTGAATTTTAATCTCTATACAGGGTTTGCATACATATCACTAGTGATTCTTTGTATTAAATTTGTCCTATTAATTTGATGCCAGTAGTCAATTTAAAAGGACCTAAACTGTCCTTCACTTTACAAAAATGACTTAAAACTTTTTTATTTCAATCCTTTAACAAATTTGGATATAAAATTATTAAAGAACATCAAAATATTTTTTAAAAAGGTGCCCCTGTTCATAAACTTAAAACGACTTTAAACATTTACGTACGTTTAATTAGAAATGAAATAGACTTATCTGAGACCGGCTCATCTGCGACCGATCATTAAAAAGCAAGAAATTCTCCATAAGCATTGTTGCCAAATTGTTCATAAACTCTTCCCATCCAGTTGTTTTCCATTTGGTGAAATATTTTAAAAAGTAAAAAAATTGTAGATAAATTTATTATATTATTTATTTATTGCATATAAAGAAATCTTACGTGGTGTATCAGTCTTGGGTTTAATTAAAAAATTAAAAAAAAGTTGCTTACTAGAACTAACCATTTGTAAGGTAAGTGTGTATTAGTCTTGGCTTTAATTAAGTACCTACCCTAAGTACCCCTTTTCTGAGTCTAAGAAATATCTCTAATAGTCCATAGATGGTATTTATTTGGGTACACGCCAAAATAAAATTAAAAGTACTAAAAACCAAAAAAATTTTAAACAAGTAAACAGATAATTAAAAATCGACGTTTCGGTAGCAAATCTGCCACCGTTGTCAAGATAAATGGAATAAAACTAATAAAAATAAAAACTTACTATTATTTATGGTGGGTTTATAAAAAAAAATAGCATTTAATTTAATATTTAACATTTAGCATTTCGTATTTAACAAAAGTTCGGCTTATGGTGATTCATGTAGACGTTCATAAAACTCATTTAACATTTAGGATTTAACATTTATCATTTAAGAGTTGGCCAACTTTTATCTTCGTAAATTAAATGCTAAATGAAAATTCGACTGCGCATGTCAAAACCTGTCAAATGTCGGAATGTTTTCTGTAATGTCATAATTTGATATATTTTGGTTTTATTATTGTTTTGATCTGCGCTAAGTTAAAGATGGACTCGCCGAATTGTGAAATTAATAAAGTTTTTGTAATGGGATCAATGTTATTACTGACAAGCAAGCGGCTGTCTTCTGTCAAAAGTCAAATATCATTACAATGCGCATGACCAAACATCTAATTTTAATATTTTTATGAACAGTGTCTAAATTACTAAATGCTAAATCTTAAATGTTAAATGTAAAATGTTAAATGATAAATGCTAAATTTTATTTATAAACTCACCATTAGGCTTTAAAATTCACAATTTTTCTGTTTTTTTGGGATATTCTGAAAACTTTGACATTAAATGTCAAAACATGTTTGTTTGGTTATAGTGTCATAGTGACATAGATAACTGGTTGCTGGTGTAATGATTGTTTATTTTACAAAAAAGGTGAATAGTTAGTTAATTTTTAGTCTTCCTGAAGATACTTCAGTATCAAGCAAAGGCAACCAAGTGTTATTTAAATTAACTGAATTTAATGCTACACAATTATCTTTATTTAATAATATATACGCACTTTCTTTGATTTTGCGTATTTATATATATATTTGCAAGAAAAATTAAACTCTGAAGTATCTAGCATAAATAATAATGAAATGATTAATAAAACTGTAGTTAACTTAACTGAAAAAGAACTAACAAATGCTGAAAAACTTGTTCTTTCTAAAGGGCTAATATTTGCAATTACACCCAAAACAGTTCCCAAGCTTGACATTATTTCTTGCATTGAAGAAACATGTCAAAACTTACCAATAGAACATCAAGATGAATTTAGAATTAGAACAAAAATCGCGTTAGAAAAACCATTTAAAATTAAACAAAATTTAACACAAATTGAACAAAAAGCATTACAATCATTAAAAAGAGACAATTCCATAAAAATTCTTCCTGCAGATAAAGGAAATGCAACAGTTATAATAGATTGTAATACATATGATGATAAAATAATGTCTCTTTTAAATGATGGTAATTACATAAAAATAAACAATGACCCTACTGAATGTATTGAACGACAAATTTATAATATGTTAAAGAAACATAAAAACTCTTTTACAGATAATGAAAGATTTAAACTGACACCTCACAACAGTAAAACACCACATTTTGACGGAGTACCAAAAATACATAATCCCAATATACCTTTACGTCTTATAGTAAGTTGTATAAACTCACCTACACATCCATTAGCAAAATTTTTACTTACCATTTTAGATCCTTTGGTAAACAACACTGATTCATACATTAAAAATTCTAAACATTTCTTAGAGAAATTATCAAACATAGATATTGATCCAAATAATACACTGGTAAGTTTTGATGTTGTTAGTTTATTCACAAATTTCCCAGTAAATAAAACATTAAATATTGTTAGAAATAAATTAGAAAATGATGTCCATCTTGGCGAAAGAACAAAATTAAGCATAAACACTATTCTTGAGCTTTTAACTTTTTGTGTCAAAACAACATATTTTCAATATAACACTGATTTTTATAAACAAACCTCTGGCATGGCTATGGGTTCACCTTTATCACCTTTATTAAGTAATATTTTTATGGAAAACTTTGAATCAAATTTTGTGGAAAATTATCAATATAAACCTTTAGTTTGGTGGAGATATATAGATGACATTTTTTTATATACCAACATGACGAACACTGTTTAAATAATTTTTTAACACACATTAATACACAAGAACCAACCATTAAGTTTACGTTAGAAAAAGAAAACAACTCACAACTACCATTTCTTGACATTTTAATAAAAAAGATTTAAACAATTTTGAAACAAAAATCTACAGAAAACCTACACATACAAATAGATACTTAAATTTTAACTCAAATCACCCAATAATGGTCAAAAGGGAGTTGTAAAAAGTCTATTTGATAGAATTAAAGTCATTTGTTCTAATCAAAATATAAATATTGATTTAAATTTTGTATATTATTTATAAAATCTTTGATTTTATAAATAATTGTTTCCTTGAATTTGAAACTCCAGTTATAAGACAAAATCAAAATAGACCTATTACAAATTTATTTTTACCATACATTCCCGGACTATCAAATAAAATTCAACGAATAGGGCATAAATTTAATATTCGCACAATCTTTAAAACACAAAACACAATCAGATCTCAATTAACAAAAACAAAACCATACAACTTAAATGAAAATACAAAAATGTCATTTATAAAATACCTTGCGAATGCAATAAGTTTTATATAGGTGAAACTTGTAGACCATTAGCCAAACGCATAAAAGAACACAGATCATACATTAAAAACACAGAATTTCATAAATCAAAAATCTGCCAACACGCATTTGATAACAATCATAGAATAAACTGGGATGCTTCGAGCATTTTAGCAAAAGAAACTTGTTCTAAAAAACGCAAAATCAAAGAAAGTGCGTATATATTATTAAATAAAGATAATTGTGTAGCATCAATTTCAGTTAATTTAATAACACTTGGTTGCCTTTGCTTGATACTGAAGTATCTTCAGGAAGACTAAAAATTAACTAACTATTCACCTTTTTTGTAAAATAAACAATCATTACACCAGCAACCAGTTATCTATCTCACTATGACACTATAACCAAACAAACATGTTTTGACATTTAATGTCAAAGTTTTCAGAATATCCCAAAAAGACAGAAAAATTGTGAATTTTAAAGCCTAAATAATAGTAAGTTTTTATTTTTATTAGTTTTATTCCATTTATCTTGACAACGGTGGCAGATTTGCCACCGAAACGTCGATTTTTAGTTATCTGTTTACTTGTTTAAAATTTTTTGGTTTTTTAGTACTTTTAATTTTATTTTGGCGTGTACCCAAATAAATACCAATTATTAAATAAATCCGCCAAACTACAGAACATATCTTCAATTCTAATAGTCCACCTACATTTTGGCAACGTATGTATTTTAGACCCACCAGGTAAATGGAAGTTTGTGTCGGTCGCTAATGCGCCGATTTTATTATTGGTCGCAGATAAGCCTGTTCCGCTGTTGGGCCGACACGTTAGAAATTCATATTTTTAAAATTAACAAAGCAAGACTTAAAAACAAACGATTTGATTTACATGGAAATACGTTATTACATTGTATTATAAGTTTTAATAGATAAAGCTATTTAAAAAATAACAATATACATTTTTTTCAACATCCCGTATCTTCGTTAACTTTGAGTTTTCGAAAAAATTGCATAGAAGTTTGTTGCAATAATTTTTGTGCAGAATCGCCCACCGAAATTTGGGGTTTTTCCATAATTTCCTTCTTTTTATAATTCCATCCCAGTTTTTTTAGCCATTCTGCAGTTCACACAAAATGTGTCAAAATCAATTTTTAGATTGTCGGGCATGCATGGCCGATCGCCAGGAAATTCACTTTATAAATTAGGATTTCCGTATGAAATTTTTGCTAGTCACTGTATAATACATATACAATACACATACCGGGTGTCAACTTATAAATTAACATTTCCCCAAGCTTTTTATTTTTTATCGTATCTACAAAATAAATAATTATTTTATTTTGTGAGTTAATTGTGTAGTTTCTGTATCAATAATAAATTTTTTATATTTGTTAAATTATAGAAAGAACGACAAAAAGTATGATTTTTTAAAATAAATCACCCTGTATGTTATATTACTTATAAAAAGATGTTTTAAGAGCATTAAAATAATACTACGTTTGATATATCCATCTTGATTAGTTTCGGAAGTATGGTCTTCACAATCTAAAGAATAGGTGTCAAGGACCCGCACCATTTGCATTGAACAGCGGCATCGATAAAATTCAAAACACGCAAAAAGATTGTGGTATGTTAGAGTCCCATATCTACTGGTAATATTTTCATAAAAATTTCGGTGGATCACCAATAATACATTGAATTTAGGGCTGCCCCAAGTGACATCACTGGATGATATAAAAATAACACATTATATTACTTTACTTTTTAAAATATAAAATTGAGTTTTGAAGTTTGTTACCCGCAAAGAATCTACAGGGTAGTCCAAATCATAGCCTAGAAAAGCTTTGCCAATAGAAGCATATTTCAGATGGTTTAAACCATAAAATGGAGGCGAAAATTTTTCAGGGTACATTTTTTTATTTCACTTTTGACCTGTTAATAACTTTTAATAGTTTAGGTTTTTAAAACAGTCCTACAGGATTAGTCAAGTTAACATCAAAATGATTATTACTTACAACAAACTATTTTAATTTGACCTATTATAAAGGCTAGAACATTTAAAAAATATTAAAATGAATGAAAAGTTTTTAGGAAAATTATATTGAATTTTAAAGTTTTTTAGAAATATACCAGGGGTTTTATTTAAACCAAGAAAGTTACCCTTTATCGGAAAATTATGTTTTGTTTTTGTCATAAATTACTCAAAACTCCAAATATCTGAAAAATGTTACTTTTTTGGCATAAGAGTTGCTAAAGAAACTTATTTTATTATTGTATTATAAAATCTTAAAATGGAATAATATACAGGGTGTTCCGCATAAAATAAGCGACTATTTTTACTCTAAGTTAACTAATATTAAATGTTTGTTTCTGGACACCCTGTATAATTTTTAGAAAAAGAAATTAAAGAAAATGTTGCACGGTTAATATTCTAGAAATGTAACATAATAAATAAAGCGTAAGTAAGGTAGGATCTATTAAAATATTGTTCTTGTTATCAATTTTTTAAAAAATCCTTCTTATCTTGAACACACGCCATTTTTTTGTTATAGGGGTTGTTGATGACACTTAACCTATTTTATTCTTACAATCCAAAAATGGGCTTATTTACAGGGTGTTCTTGTTTAAAAAACATAAGTTTGATATAGATCTTTTGTTTTGAGCACCCTGTATAATTATCCATAATTTTAAATTTAACTTCTAAAGTACCTACATATACTTGAAAAAATATATTAAAAGAAAACAATACCCTATTTGTACTAGAGGCCGGGACGTTTGTAGTGAGCCATCCTGTTTATGTAAGTAGCCTTATTTTTAAATCACCCTGTAGTTGTCCTGATTAAATCATTACCTAAACAATACATTTCAATATATTTGTCATGTTTTAGCCGTTTTATTATTTAAAATAGATCAAAATAAATAGTTTGTTGGAAGTAATATTTATTTTAATTTTAACTTAGCTCATCCTATAGGTGTGATTCAAACACTTAAACTGACAAAACTGATTAAAAGGTCAAACGTAAAATAAAAAAAATGCCTTGAACTCTTTTTGTATATTTTGATGTTCAAACCCTTTTTTAATATGCTTGTATCAGCACAATTTTTCTAGGATATGATTTGGACCACCCTGTAGAATCCTTGCGGGTCAGCAAATCTCAAAACCTAATTATGTTTTTAAATATATATGTATTTTTAACCAAACAACTTAAAGTTCCATCTTCTAGCTTTGTTTATCTAAAGTTTTTAAAGTAAAGTAATTAAATGTGCTTTTTATAACATCTAGTGACGTTACTTTGAGCAGCCCTAAATTCAAAATATTACCGATGACCTCCATAAATTTTTATGGAAATCTTACCAGTAGGGATGGAACTCTAACTTACTACAATCTTAAAGAATATCACCGATGCTGGTTTTCAATGCAAATTGCGCGGGGTCCTTTCAATTATGTATGTAGGTAGGTTATATTATGGCATAATTTAATTTATGGGCATATTTCCAAAACCATTAAAGTTAGACCCATAAAATATGGTATTTTTGTAACGCTCTTTAAATTATCTTTTAAATGGTGATTTACTATACAACGTGTTCCATTAAAAAACTTACTTTTGTCGTACCCTGTATATCTTAAGAGAAAGAAGAATTTTAATAGAAGATACAGATACTACAAAATTATCCAAACAAAATGGCGATTTTATTTCTGTTATATACGTTAAAAAAGTAAGGGGGATGCAAGTTTTTACGTTTTTAATGGGAATTAAAAATTATTCTTCAGATTTGCATGGCCATATTTCGAACACTAATTTTGAAAGGTTTATGAAATATGGTATTTTTTAAAGGTTTTTGAAAGATATCTCTAATGATAAAATAATATAAAGGGTGTTTCATTTATTCAAATATCATACTTTTTTCGTACTCTGTATATGGTAAACAGCAAAATGATATTTTTAATTATTTTGTACGAAAAAAAAACAAGTTAAGGGGGTGTAAAACTATAATTTTACAACCGGCACAAGTATTATAAGGACATTTTGCCAGTACCTATACAGGGTATTTCACAAATTATCCGACATATTTTAAGGGCTAATTCTAAAATTAAAATATGAAAAAACGTTATTTGAACATGTGTCCTAAACGTCTTAGTTTTTAAACTACAAGGTGTTAAAAATTTTTAAAAATATTGTTTTTTTTTATAATTACTTTTATACAAATTTAAATGTTTTTAAAAAATTTTAGGGACGCCTCCTATTACTTTTGTCGTTCATATGGGGTTTAAGGTGAATATTTTTCAAGAAAAAATGGTACAACACTGCATTTTTATAAAACATTTTTTTTTCATTTCCATTTAGTTTGACTTTTTGTTATTTGATTCCTATAGAGTTTGATGTTTTCGATCCGAAATGACCATGCCGAGGATTGGTTTTTATTTATTTACGCAAAAACATCAAATCAAAAAAGTAAGGAGGTCAAATTTATTTTAAATCTAATGGGAATTTTAAAAAATATTCTTATTTTAGAAAAATGCAATGACGTACCATTTTTTAATAAAAACTATTACCTACACAAAAACCTCATAATACCAATAATACCAACATATGTTCATGTGAAGTTTTTTTCAAAATTTTTTTTTGTAGAATTAGCCCTTAAAGTTTGTCGGATAAGTTGTAAAACACCATGTATGATATTACCACTTAAACATTTATTTAGATAATAAAACAGATGCCTATACACTACTACTTTATAACTTTTTAATTTTAAATTTTATCACAGTTTGAAAGAATACAGAGTTCTAAATACAATGACACCCTATATGTCGCCTTGTAACACTTTTAAGATTAATTCTAGAGTACTATAATTAGACTAAAACGGTTAGTTTTGAGTCAAGTAGCAATGGAAAAATAGATTTAATTTTATTTTGTTTTTTACGAGTTGTAAAAGTTTGAAAAATCCTATTTGTGGGTTAACTAACTTTTTTCAAGTAAAACGAGGGTGGCTCCTTAGCATATCCTAAGAGAACATTTTATTTTAAACAAATTGGTATCACATTCATAATATCCTAAAAAAGGATATCTCTAAAATAACGGCAATAAAAAAATCCTGTCAAACGCTATTCGTATTGTTGTAGTGTCGTGAATGGTTGGCAAATAAAAAGGCAAGGCAGCTTGAAAAACAAATCTAGTTGAGAATCAACTTTTTTGCTACCTAATAGGTCTAATCTAAAAGAGGATACATAAAAACGCAATATTAAAAATAGGTTTAAATACCTTTATTTTAATATATTTTTTTTTAATTTTACCGTTAATTACAAAAAAAAATAAAAATAAGGAAATCTGTATTACACGTAATCTAAATATAATTCGAAGGCGAACGCCATTTAGCCGGGGAACTACTTTTAACATATTATGTATGTGGTATTAAGTTGTTTGATATGAAAAGGAGTTATGACCATAAAATAGAATATTTTAAATTTTAACTTCATATAGAGAAGTCGTAAAACACAAGGGATCAAATCTATTTTTCCATGTCTACTTGTTTTAAAATTAACCGTTTTAACTTCATCATGGCACCCTAGATTTAAATTTATAAAATTTTTAAAGCAAAAGTGTCAAAAAGTGACATATGAAGTGTCATTGTAATCAGAATGCTGCATTCTTTCAAAATATAATAAAATTTACCGGTAGTGCCATTTAACATGTAAAAGTAGCAATAATTTTCGCATATTTTTTTTATTTTTCGATAGAAATTTAGATTTAGATATAAAAAGATAAAAAAATTATGGGGGGAACCCTACAACCCAGTAGGCTCAAGGTCGAATTACATTTATGGCCACTATAAAGTTTACAGTAACACCACAAATATTATTTTTTTCTAGAAAGCGGGATCTATTTTTGGTCACAATTTTGGAACTAATTAGGCTCATTGCTCATTAAGCTTACATGCATACAATATATTCAAAATTTCTGACTTCATTAGCTTAAAATCATTTTTAACAGATTAACGCCGGTATGCACCGTATTGACATAATTCAGTTTAGAAGTTTAATCTGGATTAGTGGTGATATTTTTTCAGCACTGTTTCCAAATTGTGGCTTAAGCCGACTATAAATTAATCCCTTCATATTGGTGGATTTAAGAGCTTAATCAAATACTCTAACCTCTTAAAATGTGAAAAGTTTTCATAATCAGGCTAAGTTTAACAACAACTTTCTGGTATTTTTTGATCGAAATTTTTAACGATGTTATTTTTGAGTCTATCAAGAAATTTTAGCCATAAATTTTGTATTACCAAGAATACGTAATAAAAGAGCCTAATATTTTGGTGTAAGAAGTTAAATGTCCTTTTTTTAATCTGGCTTACAAAACCTAATAATTTACACTTTTGGAGCTTATAAAAAAAATAGAACATAATAATGATTTGTAAGTTGTTATTTGTGGTGAAATAATATTTGACAGAGTTACCTACTTTATTAATTTATTTTGAATTGAATAAACCTATCTTTTTATTACGGATTACATAGTAATACAATACATTTAGGTTCACAAAAGATACAGTTTCACAGTTTTTAAACACAATGAGAAGGAAATAGTAAATTATAGTGGTTGGTCAGTATTTGTGATTGTAATAAATACTATAAAAAAATAACAAATAATCATTTTATTTGTTTGTCTTTAAGTATTTTTGTATCTCGTCTTTGTTCTACGCAAAACTTCTGGCCTTTTCTTCCCATTTTTGCATACTTCGCAACTTTTTTTTTTTTTTTTTTTTTTTTTTAATCTTTTTGACATCCCACGAAGGTCTATGCCTAAATACCAGAGTACTGTGGGTGTCGGGTTATTAGATGTTTAACCCATCGTTCCCCCTGTTCCGTCAACGTTGTCCAAGCACTGAAACATGCAGTTGCATTTCACAGCACCTTTTAGACAACGCGGTAGTGCCACCACGGTCGTTATTTTTAAATAACTACTACCTAAATACATATATATGTTATACAGAGTGTTTTAAAAGGTGAAAATATTATAAAAGTGCCAGTATCTCGAATGTTAATGTCGTTATGTTTTTTTTGGATGCTTATGAGTTGGTTTGCCAGCCGGTTCAATATAATCGTTGATTTTCCGGACACCCTGTAGTAGATATTGGCTCCCAAGAACTCCAATGGTATCAAGTTTTTTTAGACATAATTATCGAAATACTTAGTATATTCCAACTTTGTCAACATTTTTATGAACCTTTAACTATTGATTTAAATAAAATACATGATTCAATGAAGTAAGAGTGGCAGCCTATTGAAAGTTTATATGAACTTTTAGCATTGAATTCACGTGATATATTTTCGTATCTTGGAGATTTCTTAAACACTCTGTATGAAACAAGCATTTCAAATGTGGTGACTATTATTTTAAAACTTAAATTTATGTGATATGGCAAATTTTTACCTAAACAATATCAACTTTTACTGAAATATACATATAAAAAAATTATTTCCAAAATTAAACGCGACCCCGCTGACGTGCTGACGAAAAATCATTAAAGGTCATTTTTTCCTCACAATTACTTTTACCCAATTTTATTATTTTTTAATTACAAAATAAGCTACGATATTAAAAAATAGATTTATTTTTTCTATATTGCACTGTTTTTTAAAATATGCAGCTTTCCAAAGGATTATATCATTCCTAACAGAATCATGTTTTTTCTTTTTACAAATGACCTTTTTATTTTTATGTTCCAAAAAACACTTTAAAACTTACGAATAATATGGTAAAGCCCATATGTTTGTAAATTCTTAAAGATAATCCTTAAAGTAGTTTAAAAAAAAATCTATAAATAATTTAAACGCAATGTTAATTTATTAGGATTTTTCATCAAAATTTTAACTGTGGCACTTACGAGGTTTGCGGAGACTACTGGTAAGATTTTTTTTGTCGATTCGTGTTTTATTGCTGCTATTAAACATTTTATTACTACTAGTAATTTAAAAATTTCTTTGCTTCCTTAGTCGTTCTCTCGTTTACCCACCAGCTACATTTCCAATCACTTCTTAATTACGTTAAAGAGCAACATGCCACAAACCTCCTAGATTAATATTTGGTGATAAAATTTCACAATTCTTTTAAATAATGGTAAATTTTGGGTTCTCCAAAAATTTTGTAAATCCTTTTGACTGGATGGACTAACGGAACATGTTACATGAACTTTTTATTGCGATAATATAGGCCGAATTAAGATATTTTCTATCAGACAGTTATTTTTGAATGGCTACAATAAGCAGAGTTGGGTTGAATACTGAAATTTGGTATTCGAATACGAATACGAATACTGTAAAAAAGTATTCGAATACCGAATATTTTCGAATGCCTACAAAAAAGTATTCGAATACTTGGTATTCATGAATACCACGATTGGGTATTCATGAATACTAAAGAGCAAAAAAACCTCCTTTCTGTTGAAAACGCAACTCATTCTTATTTTTCTACGGTTTTCCATAACAAAAATGCAGTACCGTTCCTTGTTCTTGCTTAAGATCTAATCATTACAAACATACAAGACGTCTCCCAAATTTTCCAAAAATAACTTTTCTATTTTTTAAATCATTGACTTCACTTTTTGAATGGGGATACATGTACATACTATCTACGATTTACCAGATAGTCGTGATTTAAAATGACATAATAAAATTTATTATACACATCCCTTTTGTGTAAAATGGAGATAAATACATATTAGTCTAACCTAGTACATAGAAAACATAGTTTGCAATGTCAGTTTTTATATGTTGTAACAAGTTCTTGTTTTTTTAATAGCAAAACCCCAAAGAAGTTAAAATAATTAATTTAGATATATTATTGTTTGCAAAAATAAATGTATATCTGTTCAAAATTATTTACCTATTAGGACCATAAAAACAACAAATCAAGATTTCACAAACATATTGAATTACATTTTTTTTTAACTTGTAAAAATAACTTCCTAAACTGTTAGTTTGCAAATGATGATATAAATGACTGATGTCAAATTTTACCACGTCGTCAGCAAAACCACCGCGAACATGTTTTACCCCGCTTAAAGTGCATAAAAAGTAATGTAATATTCATCAAATAAGCAAACAGTATTTAAATTTAATTATTAATTAAAAAATAAGTGTTTAAATATCAGTATTCGAATATCGGTATTCGAATACCAGTACTCGAATACCAGTATTCGAATATCGGTATTCGAATACCAGTATTCGAATACCAGAATATTCAAAAACGATATTCAGAATAAAGAATACCGAATACTGACCAAAAAAGTATTCCGTCGAATACCGCATACCAAACATATAAATCGATTCGAATAGTATTCGAATACCGCACAAATATATTCTGAATAGTATTCAGAATACCGAGTATTCGAATACTACCCAACTCTGGTGATAAGCACTATAATTACCGTTTATATTAGGATATTTTTGCCCTGGAAAAGAGATACCAATGCAAGTGCAGTTCAAACCTATTAAGGATTACTGTTAAGTAATAAAACGAAATAAAACCACCATCCACTATGTTTTTTCCTTAAAAATTGCGTTTTTATTCCAAACGATTATATATTTTTTTATTTAAAGGTAAGTATGCATCCATTTATTTCTATTACTACTCATTTTTATTCCTTTTATTAATTTATTTCTTTATAATGTAACTAACAAGCTACAAGCATTAAGGTTATTTACATACATTTACTTATACGTAATAAAATAAAGCATTTAATTTAATCAAACGCCTCTATTAACTTTATCGTAGCCTGTCATAAAAAATGGATGCATACTTACCTGCAAACGGAAATTTCCCTAAACGTTTGGGGTAAAGTCGTTATGTGTAATGGCGAATTGGTGAATAATGACGGTTTTTCGGTTCGAAACGTCGCACAAATGTAAAATGTGATATATCGTTGGTTTTAGAATTAAATAACGAGTTTAAAACAAAATACTCCGCCCATTTAAAAAAACAAAGTTAATGATGGTGGCTCAAAGACCAAACGTCGGATCTTGAATTTAGTGACACAATAAAATTTATTATACACATCCCTTTATAGAGCAAAAACGTGAAAATGTTAGTTTATCGTCCGTTTTAAAATATCTCTTCAAATAAACCGAGAACAAAATAAAAAAGTCGCAAAATTTCTGTTTTTGCCGGCTAATTTCGGAACGGCTGCAATTTTTAAAATTTTTAAAACTAATGGTGTTCCTCAAATTTGTAACAGCCTGTATAGTACAAGGCCGTAAGCGGCAGACCTTTGTTATTTCGTAAAAGCTGAAAGTTTGTCAGTGCTTGCTACCAATATATATGCAGCAATGGTAGACTATAAAGATTGAGTCGTAGTGGCTTTGGCAGGTACCAGGTACCAAAGGGTAATGAATTGAAACCTAACTATTATCATTTAGCCCAGTCATTTGGTCAAATAAAAAGGGGTTACCTGGAAAGTTTTCCGGGAGTTTTGAAAATCGGCATTGTTATAGATTTCGGCCTGCTCTTTTCGAATTTCAACTTTGCCACCTCGTATCTGCGCCGCTCGCGCCGCCATATTGGAAAAATGGCGCCTAATAACAGTTTCTTTACAATATCTCCTTTCCGACACATTTTTCGAGAAAACATTAATATACAAAATTAAACTAGAGAAAATTTCCTACAATTTATGTATTTACAATGTTTTTGCAAAATCAATAGTTTTTGGTGTACAAGCAAAAAAATATATTTATCCACACCCCACGTTTTTTTCTGACTCTCTTGACCTTAAACAAAAGATCTGTCGGAGGAACTGAAAAAAGTATATACCCTGCTCAATTAGTCTTTTTCTTTTGCATTCATAAACACTCCTAAACAAGCCCCGGCTTGCACCGTCTCTGCTCGCACCGCAGAATTATGGATCAACAATTAAGGGGATTGTTAGGTCATATTTGTTTCTTGTTGAAAGCATCGAGGTGGCACGATTGCTTATAAATATATTTTTAGTAAAATGTTGAAGGAAAGTGAAATTCTCAGTTGTTCAAGTTGGATCAGTTTTTTTTTTTTTTTTTGAAGCAGAAAGAATGGGCAACTGGAATTTACATCTTGACACTATTCAGAAAATGATACCTTTTTTTCATGCCAGTGGTCACTTCTTATATGCTAAATCTTGCCATTTATGACCAAGACATGTCGGATTTAAAAATCGAATGACAGTTGAAGAATACGAACTTTTTACAACTAAAGGATATTTTACAATTAGACGTTCTGACAAATTTTGGTGTGGCACATGGTCAGATATGACAATTGAGCAATCATTGATGAGGACAATGAAATGCTTTGGCGGCCTTACTCATGGACGAGGAGTCAACGACAGCGTGCTTTCCAAATGGACTTTAGGAATGGTATTCTTGCACAATATTTGCGATGAAGTTGAAAACTTTTGCAATGTTGCTTTTTCTGGGTCTGAGCAGCACGTCGAAATGAGAAGTTCGCGGGTCAGTCGCGACAATGATGATGTAAAAAACTGATGGATTGGCTGTGCAACCATCCACCTTTTCCAGAAGTAAAGGACATTATGTCAATAAGCACTGGCGTAGTCGGAGATGAAAAGATAAACTGTCATATGCCTCATGAAATTGGTTGTACTGGTATCTCTAACATCATTGGTAGCAATTTTTATACAGTAAAATTTAAACGGAGTGACAGAATAAAATCACTTGGTATTATGAATTCAGGCATTCTGATAGAAGGTGATATTGTTCCGATAAATCCATTATTAATTTTCCAAAGAATGTGCATTGCAAAAGAATCTGAAGGGGAGCTTAAAAAATTTCTTTCGTACGAACTTGCTCCATTTCCATTATCGCTTTTCAACGACGAAGGCATGCGTAAATGCGTTAAATATTCCATGTATAAGGCATTTGAGCAACATTGTGAAAACATAAATTTTGGCAATACAATGTATGTTATCGACGGAGGGCACTTATTACACCGAGTCCTTTGGCATCGCGGTGAACCATTTTCATCTATTTGCAATAACTACATTGCGTACGTTCAATCAAAAATATAAATCCAATGCCATAATCGTATTCGACGGATATCCTGAAAATGTAGCAAACCATAGTACCAAATTTGCCGAGCGATACCGACGATCACGGTTAACTACTTCAGTGGACATACTTTTTGATGAGACAATGATTCCAACTGTGTCACAAGATAAATTCCTGGGAAATGAAGCGAACAAGAACCGCCTTATTAGAATGCTAAAAACAAAATTTGATGCTGAGAATTTTACGGTCTTGCAAGCCATGGAAGATGCGGATACGCTAATTATACATACCGCAATACGTGTTTCACCATCATACGATACTGTAATAGTGGTCGGCGAAGATGTAGATCTTCTTTACTCTTTTGACAGCTTTATGTACCCGATCAAACGTGTATTTTCTCAAACCAGGAAAAGGAAAAATTGCCCAACAAATATATACCACTAAAAGTATCATAGATAAAACAGCGGCAGATCATATTTTGTTTTTGCATGCATTCAGTGGGTGTGATACAACAAGTGCACTTTTTTATCAAAGAAAAATAAAATTCATTAATGTACTCCGAAAAAATCCCTATTTAAGCGAGGTTATTAAGGTATTTAAAAATCCAAACGCTGACCCAGAGATTATTGCCAAAGCAGGAGAACGTTTCCTTCTGGAATTATATGGTTGCAGTGATGTAAAAATTAGGAAAGGTATGCCCTTAAATGAATATAGATATGCATGCTTCACAAAATCAGCATATAAAACTAAATTTAATATTGCGTCGCTACCACCAACAGAAGCAGCAGCGCGACAACATTCATTCCGAACCTATCACCAGGTTCAGCAGTGGTACTCGAATGAAAAAATGCAGAATAATGGGGATGGAACAGAAAGAAAAATGGGCTAATTCCTGTAACTACACTTGAGCCTCCAGCCCCAGAGTCCTTGTTAAAACTTATTTCTTGCAAATGCAAAAAGGGATGTCAGAGAGCCTGTGGATGCAGAAAAGCTGGGTTAAAATGCTCCGTTATATGTACAAATTGTAGTGGTGCTTATAAAAATTCTCAAGTTCGACTGGATAACGATGAAGAGGAAGAAATAGAGACTATTTTCGAGTACACGCTTGATAAAATGGAAAACAAAGATGTTTGTGATAATTCTGATAATCACATTGCAGATGATGCGGACGACATATCGGTCTGCGACGGCTCGATCGATGCCCAAGACGAACTCGCAACGCCTAGTCCGTCAGGAACAGTAAATAGCAAGAGAATGCGCTAAATTTAGAAAGCGTTCATCACATGTGTATTAGGCCTACTGGGGACACCACGATAAAAAAACGCGCCGCTTACTCTACCTCTAGGTGGTGTGGAAATGAGTTTTTTTTTCAAAATTAATATTGAAGTGTATTTTGCAGCGCTCGTACACCAAAAACTATTGAATTTATAAAAAAAAGTAAAGACATAAACTGTAGGAAATTTTCTGTAGTTTAATTTTGTATATTAACATTTTTCTCGTAAAATATGTCGGAAAGGAGATATTGTAAAGAAACTGTGATTAGGCGCCATTTTTCCAATATGGCGGCGCGAGCGGCGCAGATACGAGGTGGCAAAATTGAAATTCGAAAAGAGCAGGCCGAAATCTATAAAATTGCCGATTTTCAAAACTCCCGGAAAACTTTCCAGGTAAAACTACCTAATGACTGGGCTAATTTTGTAATAGCTAAATTTTAGATACCTATATTACTTGGGCAACTGTCAAAACTCTCTGGCGACTGAAAAACATCTTTTATTAGGTATCCAAGTATCAAATATACAATTCAGGTTTTACAAAATGACGAAAGCTACCTTTCAATTCATTAACTTTTGTTACCTGGTACCTGTCAAAGGCACTATGAGTCAAACTTCATACTCTACTAATGCTTCTACCTATGGGAGCATGCACTGACAAACTTTAAGCTTTTACAAAATATCGAAGATCTGCCGCTAACGGGCTCTGGGACTATTACAAAAAAACCTGATATGCTAAATTCTATTTTTATTTAATTCATTTCTTTCCTTTATATATTTAAAATATGAAAAACAAGGTTGCGTAACAAAAAAATTGAAATTTTGTATTGTCCCCGCAAGTGCGAACAACTCCGATATTGACCAAATTTGGTATACAGGGTTCTTTGAGCGCTGAATACGGATCCGAGAGAATTTTTAGCCAAAAACGTTTTGTTTTCAAGATATCCATCATCAAATATAAAAAGAACTATCCTTATTTTCACTATATTCCCCCTTCTGTTTGTACACAATTCCTAATATGAAGCTAAAGTGGCACTCAAAATGTAATGCAAAAAGTTTAAAATACATAGAAAAACGGGGTTTATAAAAGTAAAATCAACTATTGTGTGCCACTTTAGCTTCAAATCAGGTATTGTTTAATGATGGGTATCTTATAAAGAAAACGTTTTCTGCTAAAACATTTTCGGATTCGTCCTCAGCGCCCCAAATATACCAAATTTGGTCAAAATCAGAGTTCTTTCCATTTCCGGGACAATAAATGTATGACCTTACTTTTTTTTGTTTTTTTTAAATAAAAGTACTTTATTCTTGGTTATTCATATTTTTATTTATATTTCGCCCTGTACCAATCGGAAAAGCATTTGGTATTTCTTAGTTTTAGACCATGCGACCATTTTCTCATAGTACCTTTAAAATTTTGAAAATGTGTGTTTTTATTTGGCCTCTTGAAACACTCATCCTAAAACATATTATCTCTTCTGATAACTGAAAACCAATCTACGACAAATAAGTCACAAAAGTAAAACTTAGAAAATAGCTATTTACGTTACTAGACCGGAAAATGGTATTTTACGGGTCGACGAAAAACATTTACAGGGCGAGCCGTAGGCGAGTACTGTAGTTTTGAGGAGACCCGTAAAAATTATTTCCGGTCGAGTATCGTACATAATTTTTTTAATTGACCGGAAAAAAAACTGTGTAAATTTTTAGTGTTATATTTAAACGACAATAAGGACGCTGCTTCAATTATTTCATCTGGATTTTCCATCTCTGACTCCATTTTGGCAAAAATGATGCTTTCTTTACTTTACAATATCTTGAACTGTCAAATAGTAACAATTGAACTCTGACAATTTTGTCATGGCTAACAGGATTTTTGATATCAGGGACCGGAAAGTAAATGAGAGACCGGAAAGTAAACTAGGGACCGGAAAGTAAATTAGTCCTGTAAAATACCATTTTCCGCTTAAAAATTGAGTGGAAAATTCAATTTTCCGGTCAATTAAAAAAAAATATTTATTACTACTAGTTTAGTATTTTCCGGCGGTTTTCAATGGTTTTTATTCATGTGTGGAATAAATTATAGAAAATTATGTAGACTCATATTAGTGCACACACAATCTTAACTCTTATTGGTCCTTTTATTTTTAGAACGGTAGGACTGATAGTTTGTAAATGTGCGGAAAAGTACATAAATACTACTTTTGTATATTATATTATCCACTTATCTCAATCTACTCATTTGTTATACAGTATACAGGTCATTTCTTTATTTGTACCCCCTCTTATTTCTTAAACAGATTTAATTTTAAAAAATTATAACTTTGGGAAATAAAATAGATGCATGCATAAATTTTATATTTTAGAGTAAATTTGGCAGATAGCTGATGAGCACTTAATAACTCTAGAATTTAAAGTCAATACAACTACTACAAAATGGCGATACATTAAAAACTGTACCATAAATAAAAAAATGCACTCTTTTTGTTACAGAGAGTTTTTTTAACTATTTTAAAAATTGACAGTGGTAGTTTAAAGTATGAAAAGATTACTATTTTGAGTGTAACCCAAAAATACATAAATTTTACTTTTTATATTTAAACCGTACAATAACGTTTTTTTTAAACTAAAGTACAAGGTACAGTTTGTGTCGGGTTTTCTATGAGATGTTTAACCCATTTTTGACCCTCTTCCTTCAACGTTGTCCAAGCATTGAAACATGCAGGTTTTTGCATTTCACAGCACCTTTAGAAAACGCGGTAGTGCCACCACGGACGTAATTTTCTAAAAAGTACCACCTAGGATTGCAGAATACTACAGACAGGTTCTGCCATTACCAACTGTGAGGTGATCGAGCTACTACCCGATGTAGGAAACCAGAGATTCGAACCCGGGTCTCTGCGGTGGTGAGAGGCTAGTACGTCAGCCGCTGCACCACGCTTGCAACAAATGGCGACTTGCGACTGGCGACAACTTGTTTGAATACCACGCTTTCTTTAAGGGCTGCGGCTGCACATTATGTGTTATATTTTTTAAGCTTATACTTGAAGTTATTAAAAATACCGACCAAAACAACAAAATTTATTTTACAACAAAAAAAATACATAGAAATAAACAATAATAGTAACTTTAAAATAATAATTAGTTATTTATTATACAAGGGAAAAAAACTCTTAGATTTTAGCTCTAGGTCTGTGTTATTTCCCGAAGCGAAGCGAAGGAAAACAACAGAGAGCAAAAATCTAAAATTTTACTAGTGTATTATACGCATTTTTTTCTGTGATGGTAAAAATGATAACTTATAATTTAAAAAAACATAATAATAAAAGTCAAAAAATTAATCATGTAAAATTTAAAAAGTTTTTAAACTGGTCGACTGGTATATTTGAAACAAAATTAGACCTTGCATTACTATGAAAACCATTAAGAAAATTATTTAGTATCTGACAATGTTATTTTGTAATTTTATGGATTGAAATTAAAAAGTTGAAATTTAAAGCGTCCGTTTAGTTAGTTATTTGGAATGTTATAAAATTAAAATGTAAGGAAATGTAAGTTCTGAAAAATAAATTATTTTAAAATCATATATTTAACTTTACTTACGTGAATGTATGTCCAGGAAAAAATTGCTCACTTTTTCCCCACAGGAAAAAAGTAGTTTTATGAAAAGTCACACTTTAGTACCTGTTAACAGAGATTACAATATTAAAAATTTTTCCAGTCACGGTTTTTTTTAAGTTTCATCGTGCCCAAAAAACTAGGATTTTTGGGCACGATGGTAAGGTACATCTTAAAATTTATTTAAAAATTACGTAAGCCTTCCGTAAAATTTAGTTTATATGTATGTGTTAAAATTAAAAAATAATAGACTAAAGTAATTGTGGGTATATGCACCAGCAAGATATCATATTAGTTTTTATATATATATATATATATATATATATATATATATATATATATATATATATATATATATTTATTATTTGGGATTAAAAATCACCAAAAAAATAACCTGTTTTATAATAGAATAAGATAAATTTGATTGATCTTATCTTTGTCATAAGCTTTTCAGTTACCAGAAATAATAACCTAATATTGACTGAAAAGCTTATTTTTATTATTTACGAAAATCATTACCAAGCTTGTATTTTTGATTTTTGTAGATTATTATAGCTTATTTTCTGACTAGACCTCTATTTCCATATCTACTTACCAATTTGCATTTATATGATTTCGTGTAGTTTTCCATACAATTCTACGTAATTCTCTAATCGCAAATTTTTAATGTCCAATCTTCTCTGGTTTGCATCTTTCCCCAATTACGTCAAACTGGTATTATGGCTATTTGGCAATGTGAATGTTTGCTAGTTTTAGTAAGACTATTGATGATAAAATTGACGGGATTTCACTAGATTTTTACAATGATTTCAAAAACAAAAATGATTTGATAATAGAAATCGGTTTCTTCTCAAATTTTTGATTTCACACTGAGAGAGTTGCAGAGCAAACCTGCACATGCGCAATAATAACCCATAAAACAGAAGTTTTGTTTACAATTTTTTTTTTTCATTACTATGTTAAAGGCGATCACGTAATCAACGTCATGCGCAAGATCCTACCTTGATTTATTGTATCATGCCAGTTGAATAATATGAATTATTATTTTGCAGTGTGTAAAATCTTACTGCGCACGCCTGGTTATGCCCTGCGCGGTGCTCATAAACATTTTCATGTATTTTCGACGCTGAATACGCTTTATAGGAGTAAAATACGGTTACCGGGGTAAGGCGAGGTCGAAGCATTCTGAAGCAAAAGTCTAAGCCCTCGTGTTTCAGACCTAGCAATCACAACAGTGATATTTTTTATGTACAGGGTTTTAATTTATATTCTGCCACCTATTTTTTTAACTTCAACTACAAAAAAAAATAGAAAAAAAGACGTCCTGTACAAAAGTTTCATACTTTTTATCCATTATCTTTTGAGCATAAAAAACAAATAAAAATTAAAAACACACGAAAAATAGAAAGGTAAACTTTTTAAATGGAAAATCCTGTATATTATGTCACCATTAAAAAGCTTTACAAAAATACCACATTTAATATATCTGACTTTACTAGTTTCGGAAATATGGCAATTCAAATCTGGATATAATTTCCATTACTACTACAGTCTCACCTTAGTGGCGATGCCGTATTTGGGGAAAAATGGAAACTATATCTACTATTTTTCAGATTTAAGTGGTCATATTTTGAAAACTATTAAAAACTATTAAAAAAGATATACCAAAAGTGTGTATCTTTGTATGTTTAGAAGACCTTTCTAATGGTGCTATCTACTTTATATTATAGATACAAAGTCGGTTATATTTGTAAAGTTGTGGTATTTTTTCCGCTGATTAACGTGCTAAAAACAAAAAAAAAAACAATTGAACATTGGGCTTTTGATTTATTGCAAAAATATTTTTTTTTAGAAGAACACCCTGTATAATATATTATCATTTAAAAGATTTATTAAAGGACAATAAAAAAGTACACATGTATTATATTAAATTTTTAAAAGTTTCGGAAATATGACCCTTCTCGGTAAGTTGATAGTAAACTGGCATTTTTAAAATAAAACACCCTGAATATTGTTTTATTATTAAATATATGGATTAAGACCCTTAAAAAGCTTTTCTTGAAAATGAACAAGTTAGCAAATTTAAATGTTATTTTTAATCCTTAACATCATTTCTTCATTCAAGTTTTTAATATTATAAAAAATAACGGTGGTTTTCTTTTGTGCAAAATTTATATTTTTGACATACCTCGTATACCTCTGCAAAAAAATAATATTTGATGATTGAATTTTAAATTTTACACCATGAAGAACTTTCTATAAAACTACCTTTTTTCGTAAAATTAATAATAAAAAAGTTTTCCATATGGTGCAAACTTAGGTAGACACGCTTTATAACAACCTAAATAAAACATAGAATGGTTAACAGTTAGCATCCCGAGTAATTTTATAAACCCACAAAACGTAAGTTCTTGATTATTTAGGCCTTACTTGCAGGCACAATATAATTGACTTTGTACATATTTCTTTATTGCTGATTTTTAACGGATTCCATGATGATATTCACTACAAGATGAAAACTACATGTGCTTTCAGTTTTTTCTACAATTCATACTTTTCTCATTTTCCATATCCACCTATCCACCTGCCCCCTCCCCTTCCCTGGGGCATTGGCTGGCGATGGCCCTGGTTCTCTTCTAGGGTAGCAATATACTAACTCAAAGATTGACTTGACATTAGAGAAATATTGCACAGTATAATAAGGCCAGGCACTAATAATACCGGCCTTATTTTGACATCGGAGTTTGCACAGTTTCATGGTGGGATAAGGATTCCCGTAATAAGGATAGTGCCTGGCTTTATTTATGTCGGTTTTGGGTCGTGCCTTATTTTGGTGTTATTTTTAACTTCGGAACTGTTCGCATAACCGAACGGCTTGCGACCACAAAATCTAAAAGTTTTTGGAAGTAAAAATACTTAAAACCTTGCTTTTTAAATGTATTTCTATAATTATGTAAAACAAAAGCCTACAACACAAAACAATAAAGAAAAACTACTAAACATTTTTTCCTATATTTTTAGGGTAATGGCACTGTCAACATGATTTGCAATAACTCTAAATTATGGGTACAAGCACTATTTAAAAAGGCCGGTATTAATAAAACCCGAGCTTAATAAGGCAACTTGAAATAATTCTCTATTGTTAAAACCGCTCTTGTTGTTATTGGGTAGAAAATAAGCCACGAAAGAAGAAATCATGTTTTACTCCAAACAAACTTAAAAAATTTTTAAACGTGGAGTGACGTCAAAACTAGCGGTCAAACCGGTTTCAAGGGACACTAGCATTTTTTTAATGGAAAAGGGGTTACACAGTGTGTCTAATAAAGTTAGAACCATATGGAAAATTTTTTATTTTTCATTTTACAAAAAAAAGTTATTTTTTATAAAAAGTTTTGCATGATCCAAAAACTAAAAGACAACTATTAGATATTAAATTGTATTAGTCATCTACCAGGTCTGGCCAAAAATTAAATTTTTGCTCAAGAGTAAATCACCTGTATTTTTGCTAATATCGAAGATTCTTATAAAGAAAAGACGTTTAGAATTAAAAATTAATTCTTAATATACAATTTTGTTTATTTACATTTTTTTCTGCGATAATCGAGAAAATTTAAATTTGTCCATTAGTGCATGGTACATCCTTTTATTTTAATAAAAGTAAATTTCAAAAGTATATTTTAAATTGTCTCATAAAACCTATAATCATAAAATATGTTACACTAATGTACAAACCTAAATTTTTACTTTTTTTTATTAAAAAAAATATAATTATTAAAGTTATTAGTATGTTTATGTATGTCTACGGCTTTCCTGTACATTCTGGCATGGTAAGATGAGGTATTAGCAAGACCAGAAGTTGTCAATCTGAGCGACCAAACTTTATCGAATGATGAAATCTCCGTTTTAGCCAAAGGCGGAAACTTTACGATTAAACTAAAAGAAATACCCACGGAAGACATAATATCTAATCATAAGGCAGCAATAAGATACCTACCAGATAAAAAAGCTCAGGAGATCCGTACGGAAACATCAAGAATTCTACAAAAAGCCAAATTGCCGAAAAACAACATAAAACCGAAGGAATCCAAAGTCAGACGAGAATTAAACAAAGATAAAGACATCCTTGTTTTTCCAGCGGAAAAGGGTAATGCCACAGTAGTAATAAGAACCGCAGATTATAAAACAAAAATCAAGGACTTACTAGACCCAATTACATACAAGGAGTTACCTCAAAACCCAACGCAAAAGCTAATAAAAAGAACTAAAATGTTAATTGATAACTTCAAACTAGAAAATGATGTGCAAAAGCGAGCTATTGGATCGCCGACGTACAACGGGGCCAAGCATTTAACATTGCTCCTGCAGCCATACATTGGACAAACTGAGACGTACGTTAAAGATTTAAGTCACTTAATTGCTAAAATTAAGGACCTAACTTGAAGAAAAGGAAATATTAGTAAGTTTTGATGTGGTATCATTCTTTACAAGGGTATTTCCAAAGGATATAGCTGATCTTTTTAAACATTGCCTGACGACCACATACTTTACATGGGACTGGAAGATCTATGAACAAACTGAAGGAGTAGTAATGGGAAGCCTACTAAGCCCAGTAGTAGCAAATTTCTTTTTGTGAAGTTTAAACAGCAAGCTCTTAGTATTGCTCGCAATAAACCCAAGGTATGGTTCCGGTATGTTGATGATACCTTTGTAATTTGAAACCATGAATTGGAAAAACTTTAGGAATTCCTAAACCATCTAAACAGTATTCATGCAAATATCCAATTCACAATGGCAATTGAAGAAAATAACAAAATAGCCTTTTTATATGTTTTACTAACAAGAAGTGGCAAATGGCTGGGGAACACAATCTACAAAAAACCGACTCATACCGACAGATATTTACACAAAGACTCCATCCTTGCCAGAAGTACGGTATTATCGAACCGCTTACAGAATGGGCAAAAAGAACTTGCGAATCTGGTGCATTGGACTTGGAATTAACCCACTTAAAAACGCGCGACTGGCCAATGGATACTCAGAAAAGGAAATACACAAAGCAATGCATCCCAAAGAAAATCGCAGAACCAAGGAGTAAAGTCCACCAACAGCAAGAGCGTCCTTACCATACATTCCGAGGGTAACGGACAAAATAGGTCGCCTACTAGATAAGGTATATATTAAAACTATAAACAAACCTACAAGAAAAGTAAAAGAGTGTTTAAGATCAGCCAAGGACAAAAGAAACCTTCTGGCGAGCCCTGAAGTTCATCGGATACGGTGTCCATGTGGCAGTGTGTATATCGGAACGACCAAGAGATCAGTCAACACAAGAATTAAAGAACATAAAGCTAACTGCCGCCTGGGACAGATGACAAATCAGCCGTAGCGAAGTACACTTTATCAGGCACAGAACACCATATAAAATTTGAAAATGCCCAGGTTCTTGCTAATACCTCACCTTACCACGCCAGACTGTACAGGGGAGCCATAGAGATACATAAACGTACTAACAACTTTATTAAAACAGAAGAATTATTGAAGATCAATTAAACTTGGATACCGATTCTCAAAACCACAAAAACAGCGCCACAACGCAAACAATAATCGCGCAATACCGACGAACCGGAAAAAGCCCCGCCCATCCAAGCTGTCTATAAATACTCACTGCGTTTGCGCCGGGACGCGTTAATAGAAACCCTACTCGAATTCGTCCAATTAACGGTGACCAACTGGACTGGTTAGTTTTTTAAGCAGTTAAATAGCAGAAACCCTACTTTCTTTTTTATCTTGAGAACGATCCATTTAAGGAGAGATGTTTATATGATTTTTTTTTCATTAAATTGACTTAGAAAAACCCCTTTAAATTTTCTTACCGCAATTATATAATATAAACCGCGTAAAAGATTGTAATAAAACACCCTGTATAGTAGCACAGATTTACTACGCTTGCGTAGCTAGTTAAATCTTTGATAACATATATTTTTATTTTGCAGAAATTTACTACTCTACTAGAAACTTTACAATCTTTAGCACAAATTATGACGTTTATATGTAATAAAACAGCTAGTAAAAGATCGCAAAAAATTAAAGTGCAGGGAACATCTGTTTCGCGACGAAAAGCCAGAGGTTTTTCTGGAGGGAAAATTCAGGCTGGTCGTCCTTCAAAATTGGAAAGTCCACCTAATAAAAAATTACCCCCAATATAGCTTTTAATATTAAAAATGGTTTACCGTGTGCTAAAAAAACTTTTTTTTAAAATAAGTAATAACAATAAGTAATAAGTATTTTTTAAATGAAGATTATGCCGTATTAAAGTAGGGTTTTTAAATCTTTTGCTAAGTGAACAATGGAAAACCCTACTCCAATACGTCAAGATCTGGAGCTGTATTCGAGTAGGGTTTCTGCTATTTATCTGCATAGAAATCCTAGTCCAGTTGGTCACCGTTAATTGGACGAATTCGATTAGGATTTATATGTACGCCGCCGGGACACAGTAGTACCTAAGTGGTCTACCAGGAACCTTCTGTTGATGCCAACCACTCGCGCTGGCGAAACGTCAAGGAAACAATATCTTCTGACGACGGCCGAATAGTCCAAAAATATAACTTTAGCAGAAGACGGCCGCGAAAGCCTTACACAGTATATTCGTCGACTCTATGGGGAGGAAGTATCTATACTACACCGACAATTGGAAAACTCTAAGACAAAAGAAAGTCCAGTTTTTATCCACTTTGGCTTTCCTTTCTCGATGTAGAGCTGAAGATATTATTCCCGGATTTTTAAAAGTGAAGCCAGTCATAAAATCTGCTCAAACTCGCAGAATTCATAGCAGGACAGAGAGAGCACTTCTCAAAAAAGAATTCAGAACACCAGGAAAGAACTGACGAAGATAGACAACAAATTAATTTTCCTTTTAGACAATTCCTTTGCAGTTTATGAAACTTAGTTGGTTGGAAAAAAAATTATTGGTTTATCTTATGACAACACAGACACTCTCTGGATTCCTATCCTAATGTTGCTTTATTTAAATGTTTTAAATAAAATTGGCCCTAAATAGGAAATTTAATTTAAAAACCGCTTTAAATAATTAAACAATTAAACGAATTTTGCAGCCTTGAAATAAAATAATAAGTTATCAATTCGTAGCAATACAACACCCTCAAGTAATTAAAATAGTTTTCTTTATTTCTTTTAAATTGTTTTTTAATAAAAACCGCAAAATGGGATATTTTTTCGTCCTAAAGCATTTATTTTATCATGGACGTTGGGTGTCAAAAGCCATTTACTGCATTTTTTTGGATCAATTAACACAAACACCAAAAGAAAAATCAGCTATGACGGACATACCCCATTTCATGACCTCCAATTTTGGAAAAAAATAATAAAATATTAAAACATAGACAAGGGTATATCTTAAGCTGCATGGGGTAAAATAAAAACAATTTATGGTATCTCAATTCTAAAGATGTTTTTGGTATCAAACGAGTAATATTAGAAGAATCAGATCAAAAGAAATTTTATGTCCGTTACTTTAGTTTTTTTATTCAAAAATTATTTTTTCTGCAAAAATTTTATAAAGCGATTCACCAACTTGGAGTAATAACGAAAGTTACAGCAAGTGTTGTAAAATTGTCAACAATCTTAAGTATTATTTGACAAAGCTGAGAGAGGTATCAAGCTAATTAATGAGTAAAATAACATATTAGCTAAGGACCAGAAACAAAAGCAATTTTTACTTTAAGTTGTTCAGCATTACAAAACACGTTTTTGGATGTTAAAAAAGCGACAATATTTCAGGTCTTAGAATATATTATTAAATGACTATTTACATTATTTTTTGAACATTTTTGTTTTTAAATAAATCACTTTAAATTTGTAAAGGTTAATGTTTAAATCTAAATGTGCTTTAAGGCTAACAAATCATTAATTTCTTACATAATTTGCCTTTTGCAAATACAACTCATATTAGCAAAAGTAGGTAATTGCTTGCGGCACCACTTTCCGTTATCCGATCAGGATAAAAATTTTAGTGGGGATGTTTTTAATTAATTGAAATTTTTTTAAGGAGTGGCAGCACAAATGCCTAACATGGGCCACCCTAATATGCACTAATACTTTTTCTTTACAAGCAATTTTTTTTTGTTGGACAATTTAAAGACTAAGAACTGCTAAGAGACAAACTTAATTTATAGTTTTATTTTATTGGAAATAAAATCCAATTGTGTGTAGCTGCGACGAAAATAAAGATTACACGGTAAAATTTTCGCTTAAATATCCATGCAGTCATTTTCATCGGTATTATATTAACAGCCATCACAGTTAACTTTTATTGGGTGCAAGCGCAAATAAAATGTTTGAAATTTGCTGGAAACACTTTTGTTTTTTTCTAAATTGCAATTTTTAATTTTATTATGTTATACGGCATGTTTCCTAAGTACAGTACGATATTTTAAAGAGTGATTTCTTATGTTGTTTTATAAAAAAGTTCCTAAAAACATATGGTCGAAGTTGCTTTGTTTCTGTTAATGTTTTTAAAAAATTCAATATTTTATAAATATTCTAAATATCCTTAAACTGATTTATTTTAAATTGTTATAAATAATAATAAGCCTATTTAGCCCCAAGTACAATAAAATTATTGAGTACAGTGGCGTCTCAGTGTTCACCACAGCCAATTTTTTTGAGGTAAAGAGTACTTTACAGACTTTTGTAATTTTTTATTTGTTTTTCTCATTAAGCAACTAAAAGTACAACTTTTAAGGCTTTTGTTTTTTTTTCGTATCGTAAGTAACTGTAGAGAAAATATGTTTAAAATTAAAAATTACTCCTGACTAGATTTTTGTTTATTTACAAAAAAAATATTTTTTTTGCTATAATCGAAACAAAAATCAAGTTTATACATTAGTGTATTGTACATACATTGTTCTTGTTTTAATAACAGTTAGTTTTAAAAGTTATTTTATTGCATTAAAATGATTTCAACCGAGTGCCAACGAACCTTTGTTTATAGATTGAAACGTTTGTATTGTAAGTAACTTAATATTGAATATTTCATTATTTTATTTCTTTTAAAGTAATAATAAATTTTATTATATTGTGTAAGAGCAAAATAGTTCTTCATAATGTATAAAAGTTTTAATTTTCTTAAAATGTTAAATAAACTTTTTAATTTTATTCTGGAGAAAAGCCAAATAATATTTTGTTTAAGTTATTTTAAATTGTACTATAAAATATATTGTTACCATTATCGAAGATTTTTTTGTATATAAACAAAATTGCACATTTAGAAGTATTTTTTAATTTCAAACAACTTTCCTTTAAAACAATTTTTAATATTAAAAAACCCAGGTACTTTTAGAAAAATATTTATTTTTGGTCAAACCTCGTTGAACACCTATACAATTTGACATTTGATGGGTGCCTTTTAGGTTTTGGACCATGGAAAACTTTTTATAAGGAATAGCTTATTTTAATAATTAAATTTAAAAAGTTTTCCATATGACGCCAACTTACGTAGACACACTGTATATTCTAAAAACTTAAGCGAAAATAATATTTACTACTAAATGATATCAGCTGATTTTTGCTTTATGACTATGATTTAGAAGGTAAGATACCATCATTCGATTATGTTTATTTTTATCTTTCATTTGAATCAAAAATAATTAGATGTGAAAATGTGAAATACGGACAAAAATGTAGGAAATTAAAGGGTGGGGACCTTTTTTTTAACTTTTTCGACGATTATTTTTCGCGCTGAATTTAAATAAATCACTTTTAAAGCCATGGCTACTTTATAGCAGAGTGTTCACACATAAGAAAAAATGCATTACATTTAAAGTATAAGTTTTTATTAATTTTTTATTAGATATAACAATCTGCTTTTGAAGAATATACACTTTAAAATTAACCCCTCAAATCTCGACTTTTTTAAACTGTAACGCTTCGGGCAAGGGATGCATCTAGGAGCCATCATCGCAAAGTTTAATTTCCATTGCAAATATATTTTGGCTTAACACAAATATAAACTCCGGTCACCATCACCTGTAGTCATCTAAGCCCCGCATATTCTTTTTAACGAAAACCCAAATAAGTTCTAAATCTTCAACCATCCACCTTCTGTTTCCAGCTTACGAACCTCTTTCGTCTTTTCGACCACATGGTGGCGTATGTGTTTACGTGCGCAACAATCTGGCTTGTGCTTGAGTTTCCAATCTTAAATCAGGTAGGTCCAATATCCTTTGGCTTAAACTTTCCCTTAAGTTTTCTACCAAATTGATCTGCTGTTTGTACCAGTCCCCATTTAATAATTTCTATGTCTAGGTCTTTGACTTCCTTTCAACAAAGATCAATAGCATAATTTCTCAGTTTCCATCGGCCGAAGTAATCGTGCTTTGCGATGTTGGCCGAATGTCCATAATTAGGATTGGTTGGACTCTTCAAAAACTAAGCCCATCTTTGCAGTCAGTAATTCTCTTAACAACCATATTATGGAACCCACCTACTTTCCCAATAAGAACTGACACGAATTTTAACCTACTAGGCATATGATATGCAAAAACAAACAGGTAGGGATTATAAAGAAGTAATGTTTAAGACCATAAATATAAAACATTAGGACAAAATTGGTAATGGACACATTTTATAAAAAATATAAGCGATAAATTTGTCTAACTAAAGTAATTTATTATAAGCAACTAAAGAAGGTCATACTTTTTTACAAATACAGTATTTTTGCTTGCGAATAAAATAAGGCTATGCATTACATTTACTGTCCTCATTGAAAGTTTTTTAAACCCTAACGGGGCACTAACGAGGAATCTATTCCGGGTGTCCCTCGCCGATTTTGATGACACGGCAATATGTTTTAGTATATCAAAAAATAAGATACTTACACGTATTTTTTATCGACCTTTTAACCCTTTTAGGTGGTGAAATGGGTCCCTAATCTACCCTTTAAATAGTTTTTTTAGATTTAAAAACAAAATAACTTTACAAAATCAAACCATAATAATCTTAATTTAATTGAAAATTCGTGAAGTTATCTTTCTTATCTAATACAGGTTTTATTTATTTATACTTAATTATTAATTCTAATTTTTGTAGCATTTCATTATATTGCATAAAAAATCATGGCCCTTTTTTTAACGGGACAATTATTCTCTTTTTAACTATGCACCTACATATGTAATTGGGAATTTTTAGAAAATTGTTTTACCTATTTTTTAGAAATAAAACCAAGATAGTATACATTTGTTTTTAAATTTTTAGTAATTTATATTCTTTGCTACTATATGTTTAAAAAAATATCTAATAAATATATTCGCAACTGTCAAACCTTAAATTTAGTGACATATGGACTATTAAAAGTATTATGACTAATAATAATAAACACTAACTCAAAGTGTAAAAAAAGTTACTCTTTTAATACTTTATGTGCCTGGTGTACTAAAATAAAGCGCATTATCTTTATATTAACAAATAAACAAACAACATTTTTTAAACGGCCGCAAATAAAAAATATTTATTATACAAGGAAAAAAAGCCCTATATTTTAACTCGAGTTTGTGTCTCTCGACGGGAAGCAAAGCTAATATCTAAAATTTTTCCCTTTTTTTTCACCCTTTCGGGGTCATCCCACCCAGGTCCGACGACCGCCCCCTAGGTGGTGCACTGCAGCCTGAAGGCTTATTGTACCTTGACCCCTACTCCTTCCCATTCACACACCATTCATTCCATAACTTGATGGTTGTTGCTCGGTCCGCATCCCCAAGCAGAACACCGTGTGCCGTTGCCCAAAACACCGCTGGTGCCGGTCACCCATCCAATTTTTCCCTTGTTTGATAAACTATTTTATGTGTGTGTGTGTGTGTTTGTCTTTGCCAACAGAGAAAATATATGTATTTTTTTGTATCAGAAAAATATATTTTTGTGTAAAGGAGAAAAATTAAACGTATTTAAGATAAGTCAAGTAGAGACTAGAGAATATGTATTTATAACAAAAACACGGTGTCGAAAGTAATAAAGAAAACTATTTGTTTAACATTCACAAAGAATTATCAGATTTCTTGTATTCTAGAATTTAAAAAATATATGTATTTTAGTTAATTTTTGGAATTTTTAAGTCTATAAAAAGAAGATAAGAAAATTTGCAAAATTAGTCTGTACTCCGTCAAACTGTTCTTTTAAAGGCAGTGACAAGTACAAGAGTTAATTGATGATAAAAGGGTTAATAAAAGGAAGCAAAGATGTTTTTTTTTAGGAAATGCTATAAAACTATTGGCTTTTAAAATTAATCGAGTTGATAACGCTGCAATTGCAAATCTAGTGCATGAGAGCATTTTATAGTAAGGTTTTGCTTGCTGTTGTTGCAGTTAGTGTCCTATTAACGGTTTTATTTAAACTGATAAATTTAATTGGGTTAAATTTAGTAATTAAAATTTTAACAACATTCTGAGGACAGATTAATCTTATATTTGGTACATACTTCTAATTTTAAAGACAATGAAATATGTTACATTCTTTATGATTGTAAATCCAAGATGGTCGCCGTCACAAAATGGCACATTACATACACTACTCAAAAGAATTATCGCATATGCTCGATTTCTTCCATAAGCTTCAATACAAAAATACTTTCATTAAAATGGCCATATCTCTTTAATTATTATTAAGATATCAAGACAATTAAAAAATAAAATGTTAAGAAAACGTGAAGCTATAACTTTATATTAACCATTGTTTTTTACTGTTAGCAATAAATCCTACGGGGTGATAAAAAAATTGAAAAAATGGATAATTTTGAATCGCCCTGTATGATGTGCTGTTGAAAGGGAGTAGTCAAATTTGTGATTATAAAATATTATATTATTAATTAATATATTATTTAAATGAAAAAGCAAAAGTAAAGATGTTAGATTTATCCACTTTGATTCAAATTATTATATCGATGGGTTTTTGACAAAACATCGTAAGCGACCTTCGGCAAATTTTACAGGAAACGATTTTTCTTCTCATTACGTTCTATGGTTTTTTTGTGTATATACATAAGTACAAGGCTTTAATTTCGTCCTCGATTTCTGTTGTAAAAATAACGCAATGGGAAGATAAATCGTTTCCGGTGAAATTTGCCGAAAGTCGCTTACGATGTTTTGTCAAAAACCCATCGATATTTTCATTATATTTCCATACCTTTTAGGTCCCAATGCAAGCAAAGTTTTATACCTTGATGGTTCTAATGCAACTTACAAGCAAATAGCCAGAAGATGTTATTGCAATTTTATAACAACAGATTAAATTATCGTCAAGTGCTCAATCATCGATGTATCCCTTCATCCCAAAGCAGTGGCGAATAGCATTTATGCATTCATTGTCTGCATATACCTAGACACGCAGAGCAAATTATTTATAATTAGGTGGAATTAATACATTTTCATGTAAGAAAAACTTTTTAATAGATGTTGACACTAAAATTAGGTTGAGTTTCTAAATCATAATGTAATTCCATTATTAGTATAAGTATTTCTCTAGCTTAAATTTAGCTATTTTCGTGGCAATTAGCTATATTTAAAAAAATAGGTAATGAAACTTGAATAAAAAGGAGTTGCCGGTTTTAAACTTTTTATGGCACATAAGCAATTAATATTTTTCCCTATTTTAGTCTTGAGTTTTGGATTTTAGAGCATTTAATTTATAAACACTTCAATTTAAATGTATGTTCTTGAATTTTATGACTAATGCTAAAACTAATACTAAAATTAAATTTTTATTTATAACCCGGCCTTACTCTTTTTAGGAATTTTAGCTTAAGAAAATATAAGCAAAATGATGTAAATTTTGCTTACGGCATATTTACTCTGGTTGGTTGCGTTTTCTGAAACAAGTTTTTTGCTACAAAGCTGAAATCATTCCAGTCCCAGTTTATTTTGTCACTGGTATCAAGTCCTGTGTTTTTTAAGATTAAATTTATTAACACAAAGATTTATAGAATTAACTGGAAAACTTGTTTGTCAAACTTGAGAGTAGTTTGCGGTAAGTTCTTGGGTTGAAGTAAAATTCAAATAGCTTAAAAACAATGTCAAATCTACTGGCCCAATTTTTTCCTGGAGTTGGTATTTTTATTGTTTGTAATTGAAAAATGACAGTGCTAAGTAATCCAGATTTCAAAATATAAATTTTATGTTTTGTCCATCGATAAATTTTATGTGGCAGTGCCAATATTCCACTACAATCTATTTAAAAATTTGAAGCAAGCAAAAAACATTATTATTACACCAATTAATGTAACATGGGGTATTACCGGCCTAGTTAAGGAAACTTTAGGTTTATCTGCTAAGATTAGTGTAAATATTTTTTATTTTGTGTAAATTTATTATTTCACAGGGTATGTGATTTTTTTTTATCAATTTAAATAAGGGAGCAATAAAAAAAATCTAATACCGTCTTATTAAAAATATTTGTGTTTTTTCGTAAAAAAATGAAAAAGAAGGTTTTATACTTACACATGTTTTAAAAACCCTATTTAAAAAGTATAATTATATTGTGTACCATCCTGCCCAAAAAATCTGGGACAACCAAATCTGGTTTTACCTTCTAATGTTTTAGAATATTTTGTTTTGATGTTGTCAAAGCAATGAATTTTGTGACAGCCACGTCAATGTTTTTTTAATATAAAAGAAATTTAATTACCTATTGACCATTCCCCCACTCGGATGTTAATGTTTCATTTTTTCTTTGCACAATGGTACATCTATATGAATTTTAAAAATAAAATAAATACATGATTATGATACTTTTTGAATTTCTGAAAAAAAAACTATTCCTTTCTTGTTAATGGGCACTTCATTTAAATCATACCAAATCACAATTTTTTATAAAGGCCACTCTCATACCAATGACATCCAATTTTTCCATGAGTTTATTGTATAATGAGTTTAAAATACTTTTTTTCTATACCCAGGAAATATGTTTGACCCTATTTGAAGATAGTATACCTAATATAGTTCTCAACATAGACTTCTTTTTAAGAACCAAATTTTATTAAGAGTAATTAATATAAAAATGTATTTTTTGTCGTTTCTCCATTTCCTTTTTTTTTTCATTATTTTATGTTCAGTCACATTCATGAAAGTATTATCTATTTTTAAAATGACTTTTCGGAACTGCTTAATTTAACTTTTTTATTTTTTCTCATTTAATTTCAATAGACACTTGTTTTCTCTTTTCTAGTTTTTCTTATTTCTTAAACCCTTTTGAGACGACTGATGATTTTTTTACCTGCTCTTTTAAATAATTTTGCTTTTTTAGAAAAAGAAAACTTTCTAAATGGTGTAAAATATTCTGATAAATAGATTAATAATGATGAACAGATTGCATTCTTTATAACAATTGTAATAAAAAGTGAGTACGTAAACAAGTATTATATAATATTTTAGGCACATTTCTTGAATATTGGTTAAAAAAACAAAACAAACGATTTAAGAATAAAAAAACGCAAAACTTTAGCTTTGGCTTGGCAATAGGCCGGAATTACATTAAGATGGAAAATATAAATGTTTTACTGGCCTATTCCATTTTTGCGATTTACCTAACTTTCTTTTTTTTTTTCATTTATTTCTTTTTGTAGTTGAAAAATATGTCTTAAAATTTTTAAATTTTGTTAAATATTGCCGTTTAAAATTATTTATAATTGTATATTATTTTGTAAGTATACTCGCTAAAGCTATGTCTTTTTATCAAAAAACTTATTAGCCGCCAATAGATTTTTATTGCAAACAATTTTTTTGCTATTTTCAATAAATAAATAATAATAAATTATTAAAAATAGTAGCTGTTATTTGAATTTCCGACTCAATAAGGTGGAGATGGACCGAATTAGAAAATATTGATATATTACCTGCTTATTTTATTTTTACAATTTTAGCAACTTTCTTTTTAAAAAAGTTTTAATATTAATGTTAAAAATATATCTACTAAACCTTTGTTAAACAGTTAAAATCAAAAATATACATACATTTCTTAACTTCACTAAATATTGGTCATACATACCGGTATATAAACCAAACCGTCGACCATACACACATCAAGCACTAAGTCCCTTCCACCGACTTGCTATGTACTCCCCTATTATACCGCTGCATCGAACGCGCTGATTTCAGTTAGGGGCTTTCTCTGGCCCACCGCTCTCGCCTTCCGTTGTACGACGATGCGAGCAACACACATTCCACCACGAATATTTACTATACTTTTAAATTCCTATGGTCGGCCAGTTGGTTTCCACACCTGTATATCCTTGGTATATACATAAAGTCAAATTTTTTACCAAAACAAGAGCAATTTGCAAAAAAAGGTCACATATTGTAACACTGAATTCCTTCTCCTTTTTAAATTTTTCTGGCTTTGGCGGGTGCTTGCCTCCCCATTTTTATGTACCGGGTGTCCAGATTTCGTTGCAATTGCAGGTTATCTTGGTTATTGTTAGAAATAGAGACTTGCGGTTTTCGCGAACTGTTACTATTTTAATAAAACATAAGATGACACTAAAAGATTTTTGATGGCCCCCTTTGTTTCTGACATACAGGGCAAAATTAATATTTTAATATTTTCGGACCACCCTCGTACTTCAGTTGTCTTGTAACTTACAACAAAAGTAAAAATGTTATTATTAGACAGAGTCAGTCTATATAAGGTCACGACATTCGGCCATATTGCTTTGACGTGTTATGACGTCACATCTCCCATTTTTCGGCCATGTTGTTCAGTGCCGGAGATATACAGTTTATCGTATTAGTAGAACAACCGTTTATACAAGAGTTTTTAATTATTATTAAGTTGTAAACTCTTTTACTTCAAATAAAAAACATTTGGAATTACATCTTTAAACAAATATCACTACCAAAACAATGTAAAATGAAATGCGCAAATTCTAGACGCCACTGGATTGATCATAAGCTTTGATTTTACCCAGTCTTGCCAATTTTTCTCCGTGGAGTGCCCTTCCTTGCGTCCCCGACCTCAAACCGCCTAAAAGTTGAGGATATGTCGCAACCTTATAAATATAAACTAACCTTGATTATTAGATATTTTTACGTAGAATTCAAGGGCGTAGTTAGATTCTCATTTTTTTTATATTTTTTCAGATATGAACCAAACATATGATTTTTTAATGAAATAGCCTGTATATTTTTGTTTTATTAACTTATAGCGGACGAAAGCTTTTCAAAATGTATAATACTTAATAGTTAGTTTTTATTTGTGGACCCTAAATTAATGTCTTTAATTTTAAAATTAAATTTTGCATACAGTGTGTCCTAAATTGGTGATGGATGTATTGGGATCTCGGAAACCATAGGAGATAGAGAAACGGTTAAATGGGGAAAGTTTTAGGCAATTTTATGAGTAACATCATGCCGCTTACATAGTGAGTCTGGCTGTTCAGGTTTTGAGATATTTTCAAAAAACTGAAATGTTGCATTTTTGAAAATAGGCTGTAACTTTTTATTTATCAAAATTTTTGAAATCTGTGAAAACATTTTCAAAGCAACTTTTATGTAGAATACACCTGTGTGGTCAATTTTTTTCGCCGCGTTTCAGTTTTCTGGAGCCATTATCAGCTTTCTTTTTCTTATGGCGGCCATATTGGTTTTTACATCATCGTTTAAAGCAAAAATTACAAATTCAGTGATGTATCACACTTTGCTAAAAAAATATAATTTAAGCGATGAAAAGAGAAAGAAAGAAATCTTGATAAAACAGGCAACGTTGCATAAAAAACACTCGCAAAAACAACACGGAATAGAACTTAAACGCATAGAGGTTAAAATTAAATCGAATAAAACATATTGGTAAATCAAGAGAATCTTTTATAATAGGTTTTTATTAATGAACGTCAAAAACAATGATACACAACGCAAAGAAACTTTAAACTTAAAAATTAAATATTTAACACATTAATGTTAAAAATGCTGGCCGTTTTTATTAATACACTTTTGACATTTTGTAAAAACCGTTCTTGATACGCGATTTAACGTATTACGATTGATCGTGCCTAATACATCCCTCGTTCTCTGTTCAAGTATTTCTCTACTTTCGGGAAGATCAAATTCGTAAACCTCGTTTTTAGCATACCCCCATAGATAAAAATCTAAAGGGGTAATGTCTGGAGACCGGGCAGGCCAATGTACAGGGCCAGTATTAGAAATAATTCTTTCGCCAAATACAGTATTTAAAAATAATTGCACTTCCCTGGAATTGTGGGCCGGACAGCCATCTTGCTGAAACCAAACTCTGTTTAATTGTTCTGCTGGAATAATTGCCCTAATAGCCGGAATTATTTGGTTCTGAAGCATCTGAAAGTACCTTGCACCAGTGAGGGTCTCATCAAATATGAATGGGCCGATAAGTCGATTTCCTAAAAGACGAATTTACTTAAGTAGGTATACCTTTGACAATAATTATTATCAATTAATTAATTACTTAATTGTTAATCAATAACTATCTGGTTATTAAGTAGGTATTGGTAGGATTTTAAAAATCACTATCTTGATTTATGTAAGACGTTGAGAAAAGATTTCAAGAAAATATTTTCTTACCAAAAATGCCACACCATACATTAAATCCGAATCTTATTTGAAGCCTTCGCTGGTTTCGTAACTCTGGATTTTCTGTCGTCCAATGATGGTTATTATGCCGATTAAATACGCCACAGTTATTAAATCTTGTCTCGTCGGTCCATATAACATTGGTATAAAAATTGGGATTTTCACGGCATTTGTTTACGTACCAGTTCGAAAATGTCACTCTCCTAGGATAATCACCTTCTTGTAAGCCTTGAACTATTGTGGGTTTGTATGGGTGATATTTGTTCTTTTTTAAAACCCTGTGAATTGTAGATTTTGGAATATGTATTTCTCTGTCGGCTGTCCTTGTTGAATTTGTTGGATTCTCATTAAAATATTGGCGAATATTATTATCACGTTCCTCATTTTCCTTTACATAATTCTTTGGTCGGGGTTTTTCGAAACTTCCAAAATTTAATAAATTTCTTACAAGCTTTGGGAAATATTGCAAATTAGGTTGGTGCCTTTCGGGATAATCTTCAAAATATCTATCCAAAGCATTGTTTGCATTTCTCTGGCTCGCAAAATAACATTGAAGCATATCAAGTTTTTCTTCATTAGAATAATGTGCAGCCATCGCGACAGGTACACTTTAAAACTTAGTTTGACATGAAGCCAGAATATTGTTATGTTTCGTGGAAACTGGCAATTGTTATACCTAGGCCACTAGATATTTTAGGATAATATGTATCACTTAATAATTTTTAAAAAACGAATGGTTGCGTTAAAAAGAACCGAATTGTCGCTTATTAATTTCTATTTTGTTAAAAATTTGATGTATCTGTGATGGCATTTGTCTTTCAAAATATTAATTAGGGATTTAGCTGTTGACTTTCAAGGGTTTATTGTATTTTATGGTTTCGATAATTGCTGATGGAGATCTATGATACGAAAACAAAATAGGTTTACCAATATGTTTTATTCGATTTAATTTTAACCTCTATGCGTTTAAGTTCTATTCCGTGTTGTTTTTTCGAGTGTTTTTTTATGCAACGTTGCCTGTTTTATCAAGATTTCTTTCTTTCTCTTTTCATCGCTTAAATTATATTTTTTAGCAAAGTGTGATACATCACTGAATTTGTAATTTTTTGCTTTAAACGATGATGTAAAAAACCAATATGGCCGCCATAAGAAAAAAGAAAGCTGATGATGGCTCCAGAAAACTGAAACGCGGCGAAAAAAATTGACCACACAGGTGTATTCTACATAAAAAGTTGCTTTGAAAATGTTTTCACAGATTTCAAAAATTTTGATAAATAAAAAAGTTACAGCCTATTTTCAAAAATGCAACATTTCAGTTTTTTGAAAATATCTCAAAAACCTGAACAGCCAGACTCACTATGTAAGCGGCATGATGTTACTCTATAAAATTGCCTAAAACTTTCCCCATTTAACCGTTTCTCTATCTCCTATGGTTTCCGAGATCCCAATACATCCATCACCAATTTGGGACACACTGTATAGTTGGCCAAGCAATAGACTTCATACCGAAATCATAAAGTAAGCCCTTAGTTCATAATTAGTTTAAATTTTACAGCAACATAAAAGTTTTAACTGTTTTACTCCGCATAGTACCCCTCTTCACCCCTCAGTTCCTTAAGTTTGTTGACTTATTAATTAATTAAAATCTGAACATTTTGGATCAGCGCTTATGTGTTTATACTCAAAACAGTGTCCAAACTCAATATGTGTCCATAATTTTTAGAAAAACATTTTTTGATCTAAAACAATAAAATAGAAAACCATGTATGAAACTGGTTCCTTTAAACTTTAATCTTCGGTAATAATTTTGGTTATAGTATTATGCACGGTTCTCTACTATTTTGTTTTAAATCGAATATTTTTCTGATTAAAATAATATATCATAGTAGGTGGTTTAATAAATTGTTTACATTAAATATTGGAAAAATTATGATTTTAAAGACGCATTACGGCTTCTATCTGTTTTTTAAATTGTTTTATGTTTTTCTTTAAAAACAATACTGCCATCCCTCAACTCAGGAGACATTTTCGTAGAAAAAAAACAAAAAATTAGTTAATTAAATTTTTTATTATTTTTTTTTCTACGAAAATGTCTCCTGAGCTAAGAGATGACAGATTCCTTTTAAAACAAAAATATAAAACAATTTAAAAACAGATAGAAGCTCGCAATGCGTCTTTAAAATTATAATTTTTCCAATATTTGACGTAAAAAATTTATTAAACCACCTACTATGATATATTATTTTAATCAGAAAAAACAAGCAATTTAATTACCTAATCATTTATAGGGTGTCCCTAATAAAAAAACATGTTTGGGTCATATGTCAAAAATGACAGCTGAAAAATTTTTTTGCCTACGCCACTGGATTCTACGGAAAAAAGTGTCTTTATAATGTGCAATTAGTTTTCTCGTATCCGTAATAACAACAAAGCTACAGGGCCTTTTAAAAAGTGAAAAAATCGAGAATCACCCTGTATCTCTGAAACGCTTCGCGATAGCGATGATCTGTTTTTACCATAAATGTTTTCTCCAAAAAGAGCTCAAGGATGGGGTATCGGATTTTTAATATCTCTTATGGTTTCCAAGTTTCCCATAAGGGACAACCAAAATGGGACACCCTGTACATTCTAATTGGATAAAAGTAGTTCTATCATAGACTTGTCACCATTCTTATGCCGCCGCCAGACATTGGACCAACTACGACAAACTTTCGCAAACACAATTGTTTGGACGGGTAGTTCGTCTGCATTCGCCTTTCGCCTTGATTGGCCCAGCTTTTCTTGAGTCCGCTTGCTTAAGCCGGCTACAGACGACATGCCAAGGCTTGGCAAATGTCCGTTCGTTCAAACGTTCCCGCATCGTATGTATGCAAAACATATAACGAAGCAAAGCCAACGGTGGGATGCGGAAACGTTTGAACGAGCGGACATTTGCCAAGCCTTGGCATGTCGTCTGTAGCCGGCTTTAGAAATAGTTTGCCAAATGTTTCGACAAATAGTTCTGCCACAACGAGCCCAATGTGTGACGGCAGCATTAGAATTTTTCGCGGGAAATATAAATAAATAATGCGTAAATTCAATGTATCTATTTAGGCTGGTATTACCCTATTATGCATGAGCCGGTAACCATCCATTTTACCTTAGATAATTATGAAAAAAAACATAAAAAAATTTATTTGCTTAAGAAAACATGGTATAATACTGCAGTTATTGTTTGAAAACTGGACGCAATGCCGATTTCATTGAAATTTGGGTAACTTCTGGTTAAATATTCATCATTAATCTTGAAGACCTTACCTAAATTCTTTATATTCCCCCTTCTTTTACACGCAATTTCTAAGTTTTCCGCTAAATTGGCACTTAGTATTTGATTTCCATACTTTAAAAACCCATTTTTATCTCTCCATTTATTTTTTTGCATATAATTCCCAAAACTTCCTTTTCAATCAATTCAATCGCAGTAGCCATGGAGCCGCTATAGCCACTGTGATCGAAATCAAAGATTGTTTGCAAAAAGAAGGGGGGGATATAGTTAAAACAAGATTGCTTTTCAAAACCAAACGTGTCCGACCAAAAGTTATGGTTCGGATTCGTTATCAGCGCCTCAAAAACCCCTGCATACCAAATTTTATTAAAATCGGCGATGCGTCCGGTTTTGCAAACAATTACCAATACTTCTATCTGATGTATGGAGAAAAACAATTAGTAATACTAATAAAAAGGTTTGTAAGTTTTACAAAATTCTACTGCTTCGGCAGACAACTAACGACACATATTATAAAAGTGTTTTTTAAAAAATAATTTTTCCTAACTGTTTTTGCTTCAAAAGTATTATTTAAGCAACTTTATATTTCTTTAAAGTTTGCCATTGTCATTATTCTTAATAGCAATATTGTTATTAGTTTTGACAAAGTAAAATTTTGTTGGTTAGGAAAGTTTGCGTATATTTCACATTAATGGTAAATACAGAAAGAAAAGAGATTTATAATGGGTGTATAAGTGTACTAACCTAGCTATTGTTAGGGGCGTTATTTGTGTGGTATTTTTTCAATTTTCGGACCCCCTCCCCCTATGCCTAATCTCACGTGAGATTTATGAGAAAACAAAGGTTTTTGCCACCATTTCTCAAACTAAAATTTATTTTGTCACATAAAGTTTTTAACGAGCAAGAAAAAAAAGTCCTCCATCCAAAAAGTAACACTGAATCGCTTTTTCTGCGGGGGTGGGCCTGCCCCAAAATCACATTTTTTTAAATTTCTATCTTCACAAAATACGTGACATTTTCACAGACTCCCCCTCTTTCCATCGTGGAATTTGGTGAGATTTTCCTCGACTTCCTCACCCCTAGAAGTCTCACGTAATTTATGGACGCCCCCTTACATACAATTTACAAGATATAATTATAATTTACACATACCACACAGTGTTAATAAGCTTAAAAAGTTGGGTCAAAAAAGTATCAGATCTTTAGACAACACCCTGTGTTTACCTAATAAAAAGCCTCGATTTGTATAAATATTGTAAATATTATTTATCAAATTTTGTTCTTATTTAGCAGTGATATTTTTAGTGATAAGCCAGTTAGCACTAATTTATTTTAACTTATTTAAAAATAAATCAGTGATGTTTCGTGCTGCACCTTAACGAATATTTTTAAAAGAAAATATGTAAAGTAGGGTGGCCCACCTTAGGCAACCCTTGAAAATGTGCGGTGCTACCCGTTTAAAAGGTTCCATTTGATAAAAAAAAAAAACATTTTTTTTGATCGTATAACGACAAGTGGGACCGCAAGCAACGTTAATCCTACTAAATTTGAAAATTGGTAGTTACCCAATTTTGCAAATACATGAGAAGCTCCAACAAAACTCAGTTTTTGATAAAACGTAATTTTTAGAATACCCCACAATTTGTATTTCGCATTTTCTACTTATAATTTTTAAAGTTTTTAATCGAAATATGTAATATTTATGTATTTAGAATCAAATTTATTTTGATAAAACAAATTTTTGAACATAAATAATAAAACGCGTAGTAAAAATTGTGAGACACTATTAAAATGTGATTTATTTATAATTGCGTTTTGATTTGAAGCTCTTCCTATGTTGTATTGGCAAAGGCAAGTTATGTTAGAAATTATTAATTTGTTAGTTCTAAAGCACATTTAAGTTTAAACATTAACTTTAACGAATTTAAAGTAATTTAGATATAAAAGAAAATATTCAAGAAACAATGTAAATAAAGTCATTTAAGAATATATCCAGTGTTACCTAAGTACGGATAAAAGTTTACTTCAAACTATTATAAAACCTGTAAATTTTTTTGTTTTTAACTTCGAGAAAACGTGTTTTGTAATGCTTAACAACTTACAGTAAAAATACTTTCTCGTCCTTAGCTAATATTTTATTATAAGCTTAATATCTCTCAGCTGTGGCAACTTCTACTTTTAGATTGTTGACAGTTTTACAACACTTGCTGTAACTTTCGTTGTTATTTTAAGTTAGTGAATCGCTTTCTTAAATTGTGTTAAAATAATAAAATTCTACTTTATGTTCGAAGTAACGGACATAAAGTGGTAAGTTTTTTTATATTTGATCTAATTTTTCCACTATTACTCGTTTGATGCCCTCTTTACCCGACGCTGGCTTATTTACAGCCTTTAACTATTTTCTTTTGAACTTTAATCCTAATATTTTCATCCAAGGAAATATTTTTACAATTTAGATACCATAAATGGTTTTTGTTTTACCCCATGCAGCCTAATATATACTGTTGTCTATGTTTTAATATCTTATTAGTTCTTTTCAAAACTGGAAGTCGTGAAATAGGGCCTTTTTGCCAAATGTGCTATAGCCCAGGTTTTTATACATATAAATAACTAGCTTTTGTCCGCGGCTTCGCACGCATTAAAATTCGAGTAAAACAATTCCCCTTCCCTATACCGTAAATATTTTTCATAATTATTAAATACATATAAACCTTTCTCTTAAATCAGTCTATCTATAAAAAAACCGCATCAAAATCCGTTAAATAGTACTAAAAAACCTAATAAAAAATACTGTACTCTACTGTATAATATTTTTAAATACTAATAATTATTTTGCAAATCTTTATATTTAAGCAATTTTGTAAACCGCTAGATGGTATAATAACATAGTTAAAATGCATTTTAAGGGTTTTAAGGGTTTTATATATATATATATATATATATATATATATATATATATATATATATATATATATATATATATATATATATATATATTGAACCTTTTTAATAGTGCAAATTTTGTGGCCGTAGTGATTTGAATCTGTTCTTTAAGAACAAACATAGATAAAAATGCCAAAGCAGTTAAACATTAGATGCAAGAAGTTTGTTCCTATATATATATATATATAATACAACATATTTTACTCCCTTTAAAGACAGTTAAAAGAAAACGTCCTGCTTTTCTATGCTATCCACCACGACTCTCTCCCCAGACCGGTTTCGCCTGCCTTACAGGACTCCTCAGTGAGGCTGTATCGAGTCGTGGTGAATAGCGTAGGAAACCAACGTCCTCTTATTAGACAAGTTTCGTTGTCCAGCGGTAGGATATTAAATCCCTGCCGTTGATGCCCTACTGAAATCGCATTCAGTAAATACGAGCATCAATTGTAGCAGGGTGGCTATGTATGTTAAAGCAAAAAGGAAAAATTCCTTGAATTTTGCTTTAACATATATATATATAAATATATATAACTATATATACATATATAGTTATATATATATATATACATATATAGTTATATATATATATATATATATATAAATAAATATATATATATATATATATATATATATATATATATATATATATATATATATATATATATATATATATATATATATATACTACAAAAGAATATTACATCTTTTAAAAAATATGCTCCGACTAGGGGCCTAAAAAACAATAATATTACATCTTGTAGCCTAATGGCGTCACTCCAAATAACCAAATTTAAAAAGTTATAAGATAATTAAAAAAAAAATGGCTGTTGTAAAAAACTACACATTTCTTTTTATTGTGTTTATGCCTTTAAGAGTATATTGAGGTTAGTTTAAATCATAAAAAAATATTTCAATTATAACATTTCCACACAGTAGTATTATACATCATGTGAAATTAGTAATTTTCAGATCCTGTTTGACGTGCGTTTTTAGACACTTTTCATAGCAGTAGTAGAAATATATTATAAAACCCACCTTGTGATCATTATCACAGTAGTTTCGAAATTTACGTTTTAATTCTATAGTTAAAATCCTCCAACACTGGAGATAAAAAGTACACTTGACAGTGACACTAACAGAATAGACGCTTTCATCATTCAAATTATATTGAATTATTATAAGAATATACGTAAATTATTTTAGTAATTATTTAAAACACGGTTTTCTCGAGTTTCCTAAAAAGTTATAATTTTTTAACTTACAGAAATGTTATCTTTTAGTTGTTCTCAAAATAATTTGATAACGCATTTAAAAATTATTTAACACTCGGGTAGTAAAAAGTACTGCAACTTTTAAATATATTTAAAACCACTAAAGCTACATTTACCAAATTCGGTATCTAAGGTGTTTTGGACATGTAAAATTAAAAAGTGATGTTGGCATGTTTTTATTTAAAAAAATATTTCAATTATAACATTTAATTAATAATTTAAAATATGATTGTAAAAGAAGGTGTTTATACGGGGTACGCTCAAAAACAAATATTAAATTTTAAATATTTAAAAAAGTATAAGAAATAATATACATATATATTTGTCATTGTAGTGACAAGGACTATTAATTTTAAAAAATATACAAGGTTTTTAATTAAAAAACATCAAGTTGGCATCGTAACTTTTTAACGCAACCGTAAATAAAAAAATCTAATACTTTCTGTATATTTTACATACAAAGTTTTACAAAAATTGGCCTTATGGTTTTTTGCTATTTCTTATTAAAGAATATATAGGGTTAAACCAAAAACGACAATTTTTTAAATTTTTCTTTGTATCTCATAAATTATTATTTTTATTAAAATTCTGACTACGCCATTTTTAGTTTCTCCAAAATCGAGCACATAACACCCACGTCGGTTTTTAGTAACTCCAGTAATAACTGAGCCCATAAAAACGCCCAATTTCGCCCACCCTGTACACTATTAAACACGTCTAACAAACTATTTTCAGTTTGAAGTACCTACCTAACTTAAAAAAGTAAACAAACTAAACATTTAAAAGATCAAAAAAAAAAAAAAAATTTAGGTCCGCAAATTTACGCCTTAGGGAAAACACAATTTTTTGGATTTACGTAATTAGCAAAATCCAATTTTTAAAATCGTACCGTAAAATCTACTACAATAATCAAGTCAATCAAAAGACTATTGGCATGTCAAAAAACCCCAAATACCAAATTTTGTAAACATAGCTTTAGCGGTTTTAAAGTTATTTAGGACCTAAATTACTCTTTGTTGAAAGTGTGGTGTATCATATCTTAACCACTAATACAGACAGAATTTTGAAAATTTAGAAACTTACTAAATTTAATCCGTCCAATTTATTGCAATTAAAATAAATGGCGCTTTTCAATAAAAAAACTGAAAAAAATACGTGTAGCACAAAATTGAAAAATCTGGCAACCGTGCCAACATCACTTTTTAATTTTACATGTCCAAAACACCTTAGATACCGAATTTGGTAAATGTAGCTTTAGTGGTTTTAAATATATTTAAAAGTTGCAGTACTTTTACTACCCGAGTGTTAAATAATTTTTAAATGCGTTATCAAATTATTTTGAGAACAACTAAAAGATAACATTTCTGTAAGTTAAAAAATTATAATTTTTTAGGAAACTCGAGAAAACCGTATATTAAATAATTACTAAAATAATTTACGTATATTCTTATAATAATTCAATATAATTTGAATGATGAAAGCGTCTATTCTGTTAGTGTCACTGTCAAGTGTACTTTTTATCTCCAGTGTTGGAGGATTTTAACCATAGAATTAAAACGTAAATTTCGAAACTACTGTGATAATGATCACAAGGTGGGTTTTATAATATTTTTCTACTACTGCTATGAAAAGTGTCTAAAAACGCACGTCAAACAGGATCTGAAAATTACTAATTTCACATGATGTATAATACTACTGTGTGGAAATTTTACACATCATACACATTAGCATAAGCCTTTTGTAACTTTCCCGGTATATTGGCAAAATTTTACTGTTCCTTGGACTTCAGTAGGGTAATATTATACCATAACTAGTAACACACTACACTTTATCTAAAACTAAATCCGTTGCACGTCATCTAAACTTCAGGTTACTAAATTTCATACCATTCCAACAAAAATATAATCACAAATTAATATTATAGCTACTCGTTTACAATATCTTTCAAATTTAATTTTGTTATTTCTTTTATTTCTTTTTAGCCATACATATATATATATATATATATATATATATATATATATATATATATATATATATATATATATATATATATATATACTGTAGAGGGTAGTCTCGACTGACTAGTATAAACAGTAGGTATGTTTATATGGGAAACAGTCAGGTGTATTAGAGCTTAGAATAACTCTTTTTTGAATCACCAAGCTTTCGAAATAATTTTTCTTTTCAAGGCTACAATATGGAGACAAAGTTATTAATATTAATAATTTATAATGTAATAATGATTATAAACTTACATGTACAAGTGAGTTAGCAATATAAAAGCTTCAAAATAGTTTCCATGTGGACTTTTCCTTCATATAGTAAATTATTTAAATTTTTATAACCACATTTTTGTACTAATTAAGCATGTGAACGGGTTGTAGCCATTTTGTTAACTACTTTCTCGAAAATGGTAATGTCTCTGAAACGTGTGTCTCACTCTATCCCATTTACAACAATGACCAAGAGAAAGAGAGTCGATAAAATTGATTGACATTTATCGGCTTCATTGACCATGCGTCGTCCTTCTCGTACTTTGATGAGATTCCAGTGGCGTAGTATTCGAGAAAATTATATTAGTTTATTATATTTAATTATTTATTACAACTGTGGATACTACACCACCTCGCCCTAATTGTCTATCACCCAACCGGTACGAAGCGGCGGAGCATCGGCAAGCAGATCAACCCCCAGCGCCCGACTGTCACTCAGGCGCCGAGGAGCAGTCCGCAGCCAGCAGTCGTGCTTTTAATTATAGCCTTAAGATTTTGATGCAACATGATGGGGCTGCGTCTCTCACCCGAATCCCCAAACATGCTGTAAAAGAAAGATGTTGAATTGCATTGACAACAATTAATAATTTTAAAGGACTTGTATAAGTGGTTACTAACTATGCCTTTTGCTAGCCACTGTGCATTGTATAGACATAAAGTGAGAAAAACGCTTCATAACAGTATCCAATTAGGTGTTACATATATAAATATTGTGCATAATATATAATGTTATTAAATTATGTACTAGTGAAAATTAATTTAGTTCTGATCCTAAAGATAAAGTTGAAAGATTGCAGGTTAGACTTTCTAATGTTAAAATGGGATTGTTGGCTACAGTTTCCCCTATTGCTGCTCAGTACATCATGGATGACCTTCTCGAAGAGTGTATACCAAAACTTCCTTTCCAACTTCCTTTTATAAAAAAATATGTTGACGATCTAATCTGTGCCATACCTAAAGGTCAACATAACACAATTCTACACATATTCAATAGCTACAACCAATACATACAATTTACTATAAAAAGGGAAACAGACAACAGTGTCCCTTTTCTTGACACAAAGGTGATTAGGACGGATGATTCCAGATTGGTATGTTAAACCTACCAACTCTGGGAGATACATAAACTATCACTCCTATCACACGGAAAAAATCAAAATTAACTTGGTTCTAGCATTAAAAAAACGTGTAGAAACAATTTCCCATCCATCCTTCAAGGAAAAAAACTATACAACACTCTCCTAGATAACTCATACCCACAGAAAATGTTAAAAAAATTAATCTTTAGCACAGGTCTACGTCATGATGTGGTAAGTAGTGAGCGGGACAATGTTTCTCCAGAAATCAGTTGTTTTCTTACACAAAATCAGCCTTTTTATTATTTCGCTATACCCTATATTAAAGATGTAACCACTAAGATTATATCGGTTTTTAAAAATGAAAACAGCATCAGGGTAGTTCCAAAATACTCAAAAACTATTGGACTTACATACACTTAACTTAAAAGCAAAGATCCAATATTTAAAAAAATCAGAGGTGGTGTATAGCATCCTTGCTCTGAATGTGACAAAACTTACATTGGCCAAACGTCGTTAACTTGTGCCTTGGTTCAACATACCGCTGAAACGGATCATGTTTTTAACTTTAATGAAACAAAAATTTTAAATACAGAGAAAAATACGCATAAAAGACTTTTCTTGGAGATGGTGGAAATACACCTCAACGAATATGCGTTAAATAAAAGAAAGGATATTAATGATCTTAGTTCTATTTATTCTAATATCCTACTAATTGATAACAATCCAAAGAGGCTTCTTGTCTGAATTGGAACACAGTGACGACACTATATAATTAACTAAATTAAATATTTATTTCAAAATAATGTTTAGAAAAACTTTAAAAATAAAAACAATCCCATTTTAACATTAGAAAGTCTAACCTGCAATCTTTCAACTTTATCTTTAGGATCAGAACTAAATTAATTTTCACTAGTTTACATAATTTAATAACATTATATATTATGCACAATATTTATATATGTAACACCTAATTGGATACTGTTATGAAGCGTTTTTCTCACTTTATGTCTATACAATGCACAGTGGCTAGCAAAGGCATAGTTAGTAACCACTTATACAAGTCCTTTAAAATTATTAATTGTTGTCAATGCATTTCAACATCTTTCTTTTACAGCATGTTTGGGGATTCGGGTGAGAGACGCAGCCCCATCATGTTGCATCAAAATCTTAAGGCTATAATTAAAAGCACGACTGCTGGCTGCGGACTGCTCCTCGGCGCCTGAGTGACAGTCGGGCGCTGGGGGTTGATCTGCTTGCCGATGCTCCGCCGCTTCGTACCGGTTGGGTGACAGACAATTGGGGCGAGGTGGTGTAGTATCCACAGTTGTAATAAATAATTAAATATAATAAACTAATATAATTTTCTCGAATACTACGCCACTGGAATCTCGTCAAAGTACGAGAAGGACGACGCATGGTCAATGAAGCCGATAAATGTCAATCAATTTTATCGACTCTCTTTCTCTTGGTCATTGTTGTAAATGGGATAGAGTGAGACACACGTTTCAGAGACATTACCATTTTCGAGAAAGTAGTTAACAAAATGGCTACAACCCGTTCACATGCTTAATTAGTATAAAAATGTGGTTATAAAAATCTAAATAATTTACTATATTGTTACGGACATTAAAAATAAGTGTTAGTTTATAGAATTGTATAAAGTTAGGACCTTTTAATTTAGCCTGATAATTTATTTAAATAATTTACCTTAGATTTTCCAAGTTCTTTCATCAGTTTCGAAGGTTTCCGAAAACGTCCGAATTATCCATTGAGAACCTTTATGCCATCCTGTACTATGGAATTTTCACGATATTTCTCGAAGATTCTAGATCATTCTTTACTCTTCCACCATACTATAAAAGGGCGACGGGAAACCTCCGATCAGTTAGTATAGATTCGACTTTTGTGGTGTAAACTTCGAGACATTGACAAGTAAAGATTTTGTCGTTGTAACCATAGTTACGTTGGATTGTTAATAAAGGTATAAAAACGAAAGCACGTGTTTTTATACGAGGTGATATCGGAACATTTGGTGTCAGAAGCGGAACGAAGTCACCCGAAGAAAGTGAAGCGGAACGAGATTACCCGAGAAAGCCGAAGTGGTTACGAAGATTGGATGCCAGTAGGAGCAAGGAAGCAAACTGAAGCTATGGAGGAAATATGTGCACTTATGAAACTAATGATAGAAAAACAAGAAGACTTTAAAAACGAAATGAAGTCCAGTTTAGAAGAAATAAAGCTTGAAATTCGAACCAGTCAAGAAGAAATGAAGCAAGAATTAAAAGAGATGATGGTGAAGATCAGAGAAAATCTAAAAGGGGAATTTTATAACGGTCAAGATGAAATGATGTTGCTTGAGTTAAAACTTACCAAAGAGGATGTTAAAGAAGTGGAAGAACAAATGCAGCAGACTGTACAATTGGTTCATAGTCAAGTGCAACTAGTCCAAGATCAAGTTCAACAAGTCAAAGAGCAAATGCAACAGGAAGTTCAACAATTACAGCAGCAAATTAAAAATATTGCCAGTACAGGTGTAGTCTCAGGATGTGGTACTCCAGCAACTGTTATGAAACCACCAACTTTTGACGGAAAGGTACCGTGGGTTACGTACCTTAGGCAATTTGAAGCAGCTGCAAACGGCAACAACTGGAGCCCAACAGAAAGAGCACGAGCTCTTGTACTTGCTCTTCGAGGAAAAGCCATGGAGGTGTTAAGAAACATTCCTGAAGAAAAGTTGTCCGATTATGAATCGATTGTCATGTTTCTGGAGATGAGGTACGGCGAAACCCATCTACAAGAAGTCTATAAGGCGCAGCTCCATGGACGAAGACAGAAATACAACGAAAGTCTCCAGGAGTATGAAGCAGATATTGTACATCTAATTAACCTGTCATATCCAGCCTACCCGGAAGAAATAAAACAAGAACTAGCTGTTGGCAGTTTTATTGAAGGTCTACGTGATCCAGATATGAGTCAAGCATTAAGAATGGCCAAGCTTAAGAAAATTTCTGAAGCTCTTGCTTACGCACTTCATTTTGAAACAGCAAAGCGGACATCCAGAACTCAGGCAAGACTTGGAAGAACAAATTATCCACCAAAAGATGGCAATCCAAATAATAATTTGACCAGAGTGATACAGGAGTTGCAAGAAATCATACGTAATCAACAAACTGAAAAAGACAACAGAATTACATTTAGAAGAAGAAATATCATTCGTTGTTGGAAGTGTGGTAAAGAGGGGCATATACAGAGAAATTGCTCCAGTTTTCAGGCCTCTTCCAGTAGTGCAGAAGACTCCCAGTTCAAGAGGCGAGACCTGGCTAAGTGTTACCAAGAACCATCAACAACAACAATTAGGGTATCCCGGTTACAGAACAATGGCTCCAGCTTGGTAGTACCTGGAAATGTATGCGGTCGAGAATGTGAGATGGTACTACATACTGGTTCTACACATACCATCGTGAGGCCAAACATCATATCCCATTGCAAAATATTCCGACCTGAGAAGAATTATATTTTGGAAACTGCCAATGGTGAAGTCATACCAGTTCAAGGCATACACGAAGCTAGAATTACCCTAGGAACAACAACATTTACACACGTTGTGTTTGTTGCCGATATAATGAACGAAGTTATTCTCGGCCTTGACATTATGAAAAATCAGAAGTTTGTACTAGACCTTCCACAATGGGTACTGAGAACTAACAATGAGGAAATTGTGATGAGATTTCCAAAAAGTAATTAAACAACAATTCGAGAAATGGTACTTGCAGAAAATGTCACATTACTGCCAAGTTCAGAGAGCATTATTCAAGCAAGGTTTGAAGATTCAGAAGAAGGTGAAGACGTTTCGTTATACAATACGAGAAGAATCAAGGGGGTTCACCGAAACTACAGAAGTCATGTAAAGTGGTGACACGGCATAATGAAAGAAGTACATCTAAAAATGCTAAGCCGCTATTAAGACCGTGAAGATACTTGATCGAGACGATCAAAACTTGGGAGGGGGCAATGTTACGGACATTAAAAATAAGTGTTAGTTTATAGAAATTGGATAAAGTTAGGACGAGAGAGAGAGGAAGTTCTTAAAGTTAAAATTAAGGGCTCAAATTTTCCAAATTTTCAGGGAATTTTCTTTCGATGTGAAGAACCGAATTTTCATGTGTCAGCGGAAAAAAACAATCGTTTCTGTTATATATATATATATATATATTATTATATATATATATATATATATATATATATATATATATATATATATATATATATATATATATATATATATATATATATATATATATATATATATATATATATATATATATATATATATATATATATATATATATATATATATATATATATATATATATATATATATATATATATATATATATGTATATATATATATATATATATATATATATATGTATGTATATGTATATGTGTATGGCTAAAAAGAAATAACAAAATTAAATTTGAAAGATATTGTAAACGAGTAGCTATAATATTAATTTGTGATTATATTTTTGTTGGAATGGTATGAAATTTAGTAACCTAAAGTTTAGATGACGTGAAACGGATTTAGTTTTAGATAAAGTGTAGTGTGTTACTAGCTATGGTATAATATTACCCTACTGAAGTCCAAGGAACAGTAAAATTTTGCCAATATACCGGGAAACTTACAAAAGGCTTATGCTAATGTGTATGATGTGTAAAATTTCCACACAGTAGTATTATAAATCATGTGAAATTAGTAATTTTCAGATCCTGTTTGACGTGCGTTTTTAGACACTTTTCATAGCAGTAGTAGAAAAATATTATAAAACCCACCTTGTGATCATTATCACAGTAGTTTCGAAATTTACGTTTTAATTCTATGGTTAAAATCCTCCAACACTGGAGATAAAAGGTACACTTGACAGTGACACTAACAGAATAGACGCTTTCATTTTGTAAATATGATATATTTGTTAAAATTATATTGAATTATTATAAGAATATACGTAAATTATTTTAGTAATTATTTCATATACGGTTTTCTCGAGTTTCCTAAAAAATTATAAGTAAAAAGTACTGCAATTTTTAAATATATTTAAAACCACTAAAGCTACATTTACTAAATTCGGTATCTAAGGTGTTTTGGACATGTAAAATTAAAAGTGATGTTGGCACGATTGCCAGATTTTTCAATTTTGTGCTACACGTATTTTTTTCAGTTTTTTATTGAAAAGCGCCATTTATTTTTATTGCAATAAATTGGACGGATTAAATTTAGTAAGTTCCTAAATTTTTAAAATTCTGTCTGTATTAGTGGTTAAGATATGATACACCACACTTTCAACAAAGAGTAATTTAGGTCCTAAATAACTTTAAAACCGCTAAAGCTATGTTTACAAAATTTGGTATTTGGGGGTTTTTTGACATGCCAATAGTCTTTTGATTGACTTGATTATTGTAGTAGATTTTACGGTACGATTTTAAAAATTGGATTTTGCTAATTACGTAAATCCAAAAAAATTGTGTTTTACCTAAGACGTAAATTTGCGGACCTAAATTTTTTTTTTTTTTTTGATCTTTTAAATGTTTAGTTTGTTTACTTTTTTAAGTTAGGTAGGTACTTCAAACTGAAAATAGTTTGTTAGACGTGTTTAATAGTGTACAGGGTGGGCGAAATTGGGCGTTTTTATGGGCTCAGTTATTACTGGAGTTACTAAAAACCGACGTGGGTGTTATGTGCTCGATTTTGGAGAAACTAAAAATGGCGTAGTCAGAATTTTAATAAAATTAATAATTTATGAGATACAAAGAAAAATTTAAAAAATTGTCGTTTTTGGTTTAACCCTATATATTCTTTAATAAGAAATAGCAAAAAACCATAAGGCCAATTTTTGTAAAACTTTGTATGTAAAATATACAGAAAGTATTAGATTTTTTTATTTACGGTTGCGTTAAAAAGTTACGATGCCAACTTGATGTTTTTTTATATAAAAACCTTGTATATTTTTTAAAATTAATAGTCCTTGTCACTACAATGACAAATATATATGTATATTATTTCTTATACTTTTTTAAATATTTAAAATTTAATATTTGTTTTTGAGCGTACCCCGTATAAACACCTTCTTTTACAATCATATTTTAAATTATTAATTAAATGTTATAATTGAAATATTTTTTTATGATTTAAACTAACCTCAATATACTCTTAAAGGCATAAACACAATAAAAAGAAATGTGTAGTTTTTTACAAGAGCCAATTTTTTTTAAATTATCTTATAACTTTTTAAATTTGGTTATATGGAGTGATGCCATTAGGCTACAAGATGTAATATTATTGTTTTTTAAGCCCCATAGTCGGAGCATATTTTTTAAAAGAGGTAATATTCTTTTGTATTTATAGCGTTCTTGTTAAAATATTTCAAATTTAGTATGTTTTAAATATTAAAATAAAACTATATTTTGTTGAATTAACCTTTAAAAGAGGTTCATTCCTAAAAATTATAATAAAAAAAAACAAAAACATTTTAGTGATGAGAATATACATATGTAGGTATTCATTATTTTATTTTGTTAGTTTTTATTGTTTTTAAAATGTAGTTCAAATTGTCTTATGTCTACCTTTGTGTCAGTTTTATTATATAAATATAAGAATTTTAAATGTAAAAAAAATCATCCATTTAATGTTTTGTAAATAATTAATATAGGTTTAACTCGTTATTATTTTGTAGGAACATGCCAAAAGACTATCGTTAATATAAATAAATAGATCTTTGAAAAAGCCTTCCATGTTAGGCGAAACGTCAGAAAATGTAAATTATTGTTTTATTAATTAAAAAAACCTCAATCCCAAGAAACAAAGTTAACAAAAGTAAATATATATATATATATATATATATATATATATATATATATATATATATATATATATATATATATATATATATATATATATATATATATATATATATATATATATATATATACAGTGTGTCCAAGATAAGGATCCTACATGGGAATCTCAGTACCTATTGGAGATACAGCTTAGGTTAAATTAGGAAAAAGTTGTGTTTTTTAAAGCTTATTTACATGCCGTTTAAAAACTTTAAAAAATTTTATGGCCTGCTGAGATATTTGGCAAAAACCAAAATTTGACTTTATCGATTTTATTTTTTTCTGACTCTATTTAAAAAGATTACTAATAAAACTTATTTATTGGCACCTTTTAGCTACTACATGATGGTATTTTTAGATTTTATACCCGACGTTTCGTTTTCAAGAAACCATCATCAACTTAATTTTTTAAATGGCTCGAAAAAAGTACACCCTGTGTCTGATCCCATTTTTTATTACAAATTCATGTATCACATGTCATATTTTAATTTTTGGTTAAAGCCAAAATTGCATTTTTTCTTCTTTTTAAAGTTATTTTTAAGTAGACCTTGCAAACAAATGCTTGGAAGTTAATACCTGTTACCGTATTTGTAACATAATTTAATATCATTATAAAATAGTATTTGTCGTTATTACCCTGTTTGTCGAGTTGTTGTTTTTAGAGCAATTGTTCTTATTGTTATTATCGTCGGGTGGTAATTATAGCCATGAAGAAAAGTTTAACATGCTAACGTGCTACATTTTGTGCCACAAAAATACTGTAAATACAGCGGCAATGTATCTTTATACATTTCCAGAAAGAAAACAGCCATGTAATTCCATTTTCTTACAGCTGGCTCGAAATTTAAAAAGCCAGTTTTATCTCGAAAAAGGAATCTTTAGAAGAAACCCCAAATAATGTTTTACAAGCAGTTGTTGAGAACCCTGAGATATCAACTTGGCAAATTAAACAAAATGTAGGAGTAGCCAAATCCACAGCTCAATTTCTTTTGCGTAAAAATAGATATCACCCCTATAAATTTAAGATTTGCCAAGGACTTAAACCGGGAGATTTCGAACGCGCCGATATTTTTGCGAGTGGTATACACGCGCGTGTAAAGAAAATTTAAATTTCTCTTCAAAAACAATATGGTCCGACGAAAGTATGGTCACTAATCATGGTATCTTCAATCGTCGCAATACGCATTACTAGGCTTAACAAAATCCGCGTGTTAAGCAAATATAGAAACATCAAGAACGTTTTGAGTTTAATATGTGGTGTGGAATTTTAGGAACTAAAATATCACATCCATGTATTTACCATAATTCATTAATTGCAGAAATGTTACCTTCATTTATTTTTGCAGCACAAATGTAGCAAGGTAGCATGTCAAAATTATCTTTATGGCTATAATGGCCCTCCTGCATATTCGACCGTAATAATACAATAAGATATTAGCTATTCACCAATAAACAATAATAGAGACAACAGTAACAATAAGAACAATAGCTCTAAAAACAACAACTCGACAAACAGGGTAATAACGACAAATACTATTTTATAATGATATTAAATTATATTACAGATACGGTAACAGGTATTAACGTCCAAGCATTTGTTTGCAAGGCCTACTTAAAAATAATTTAAAAAAATAGAAAAAAAGCAATTTTGCTTTTAACTAAAAATTAAAATATGACATGTGATACATCGTTGAATTCGTAATAAAAAATGGGATCAGATACAGGGTGTATTTTTTTCGAGTCATATGAAAAATAAAGTTGATGATGGTTTTTTGAAAACGAAACGTCGGGTATAAAATATAAAAATAGCATCATGTAGTAGCTAAAAAGTGCCAATGAAAAAGTGTTATTAGTTTTTTTATATCTCTTTAAATAAAGTAAAAAATAAAATGAAATCGATAAAGTCAAATTTTGGTTTTTGCCAAATATCTCGGCAGGCCATGAAAATTTTTAAGTTTTTAACGGCATGTAAATAAGCTTTAAAAAATACAACTTATTCCTAATTTAATCTAAGCTGTATCTCCAATAGGTACTGAGATTCCCATGCTTAGGATCCTTATCTTGGACACACAATATTAAACTATAAGAAATATATATGTATGTTATATATATTTGTTATTGTAGTGATAAGAACTATTAACTTAAAAAAATACAGGGTGTTCCACAAGAAGAACATGAAGTTGGCATCGTTACTACTTGACGCAACCCTGTATAAAAATTAAACACTTTCAAAACAAAAATTGTTTTTATGGTTTTTAATATTTCTTCTATTAAAGGATATATAGGGTAAAATCAAAAGATATGTTTTTAATTTCCCCTCGTATCTTTTAGATAAATAATTTTAGCCCATAGAAACGCCCAATTTTGCCCACTCTGTACATGAAACAAAAAATGTATTTTTTTAGAATGTTTGACATAAGTTCTAAAAAATAACCCAGCTTTTTGATTAAAATTTTTGTCAATCATTTAGGTAATAATCATAGGTAAATAATTATTATCACTACAGGCAAAAACTTAAATAATAAACCTAAATATTAAAGTACGAACGCTGTAAGTTTAACCACAGAAAAATATCATCGTATAGTTATTTTGTATGTGGTTCAACACAGCTACGTCCTCAACAACCAAATGTTTACATACAAAAGCACTGACTTGCTATGTATTTTTACCATAGGCAACGCTTAATTGTAGCACGGAATAACTAGCTACAGCAAATTGTAGATATGGGGTTTCTGTAGTCAATGAGATGTGTGTTTGGAGCATTTTGATGCTATCAAAGTATTACGTAGCGGTGTTTAATTAGCAGCGTTTAAATTCTACTTCTATATTATAATTTTTTTGATTGTTAAATAAATACCCTTTTGTTTTTAGCTTTGTTACTAATTATTATACCACGTTAAAGGTGATATAAAAAGTAAAAAAAAATTATTGATTTTTTATTTAAACGATTTTGTTGCAGACCAGTTTAATTAAGAGTTTTTGAAATGATAGAAAATATTTGACCCTGTGTAAAAAATGCAAGTCTTAATTTAATACAGCTTTGTCATGTTTTTATATTAACCTTCTCAACAACCATGGTTAATCATAAAATTGCTTTTACCAAAGACAATTATAGTTTCACTATACAAATTTGTTCCTTATTACCCTATTATCAATTACCTATAACTGATTTTCAAAAGTACTTACTTACTGGAATTTAATAGAAATAACAGCTACAATAGGTATTAAAATCTTGCAGCATACAAAAGCTATACTGCTATTGGTATATCTTTTGCTTTTACGAGCTACGGGCATAATAATGTCATTATTGTGTTTGAAAAAAGTGTGACTGGGGAGATTTACTAGCTATAAAACGTGTTCGTTGGACATTTATTGGACCGTTAAACATTGTAAAATATGACCATACATATTTTAATTTCTTTTTAAACTAGTTTTTTGTTATGAAAATACATAATAAGTAACTAAGTCACGAAAGTACTAAAATTAAATGGACTTTTAGTTTTTATCTGTTAACCCCTCATACTAGGCTGACATGCCGTAGAATTTTATGTTGGAAAAGGGTTTTTTTAAATTTTCCTCTTCTTGACAACATACTAATTTTGTCACACAATAATACAAGAAGTCTAGTGAACTTCCGCAATAAATAAAATAGAGAGTGAGACAAGAGTTTGAAAAAGCTCGGTATTAATAAAACTTTTTTTAATCGGTTACCCTAAAGTTACCATTTGTGATAAATTTCTTTTTACATTTTTACCCTTTTTATTATGGGTCATAATGGGTAATATCTTAAGGAACTATTGTAGTTTCTTTTAAAAAAATATAAATTTCCGGACATTTTCTATAACGCTGGCTTTTTCCCAGTTTTAAATGTGGTTAAAGTTTGTAAAGCAGTTATCTTATAGATCATATTTGTACATTTTATTCATAAAATGTATTTTGATTATACAGGCTGTCAAGAAAAGAGTGGTAAGCTTAGAAAAATTTAAACCTCTTTTAAATAAAACATCCTGTTTTTTCTTTGATTATTGATAGAGGCCTTTTATTACTTTTTTTTAAAGGTGTCCTATACCTATGTCCAGTAGTTTTTGCAATATTTTTAAATATCTTTATTCTTAAGAAAATATTACTTTTAAATGGGACACCCTGTATATTTTTAAATATTGCTTTGGGCCTTCTTATACCTAGACTTTTCCTTTGGGTTAACCTATAGCAAACACAATTATAAACTATAATTGTCTTTGCCTATATCTACTTGACTTAGGTATAGGGTAAACCTAAGAAAATGTATAAATTTAAAAAGAACCAAATCACTAATCAAAGAAAATTAAGGGTGTCTGTTTTAAACTAATATTTTCTTTAAAAAAAAAAAACTACTTAGGAATACAAAAACCTTAGAGAAATTTATAGGTATTAAAGGGTCTTAACTAATAATAAGAAAATTTAGTGTTCATTAAAATAAGAAACTTTTAAAGGTTTGAATTTTTCTAAGTTCACTGTTTGCTTGACACCTTGAATATTCAAAATACATTTTATTATTTATTATTAAATATACAATATGATTTATTAGGTAATTGCCGGGGTAACTTAAACAAAATAAAATTGGAAAAATGGTAGCATTATGAAAAAAGTCTTAAAAACAAATAATTAGGTTGGTAGTAGATAATTTGTTTTTCTTAACATTGAAGGTATGCAGAGTCGGTCTATATAGGGTCGCGACATACGGCCATATTGATTTGACGTGTGCTGATGTTACAGTGACCATCTATCGGCCATGTTCATCATTGCCGGAGAAATACAGGTTATAGTATTATCAGAATAACCGTTTCCAAAACACTTCTTAATTATTATTACGTCGCAACCTCTTCGACTTTAAATTAAAAACCTTTGGGATCACATCTTTCCGCAAATATCACTTTGAAAGCAATGCAAAACAAAAATCACAAATTCTGCACGCCACTGGATTAATCATCAGCTGTCAAAATAGAATGACTTTACCCAGTCTTTCTCAACTTTTTCCGGTACAATCCCTTGCGTCCCCAACCTCGAACTGCCTAAAATTGATGATGTGTCGCAACGTATTCCAAGTATATATAAATAAACCTTGGACGGTATGATGGTAAGAACCTTAATCTGCCCAAATGCAAGACACCAAAAAAGGTTTTTGCATGATTTCGCGAAAATTAATGATCATTCTGTCTTTCCTTCAATGATAAGAAAAAACACATTTGATTTTTTAACTTATTTTTTATTTAATGTACGGTTTTTGGGTAAAAAAATTAAAACCATTTTTGGGCATGGTCAAATCCTTGTTAATTAAAGAATTAATTTAATAGGTAATTTTTTGGTGTAAAATTAAATATTACGAATACGAAATGACATAATACATATAGAGTTTGTTCCCAATTTGTTAATGGAGAATCGCTCCGTAAAGTTTGCCGGTAGAGTTACGGATCACCCAGCTTATGAGCTATTGTTTATGGTAGTAAAAAAATTGTTTGACCTTAGTAATAACAGTATACGGTCCTGTTCCCTATACACACGTATAAAACCAAATAGGCAGTAAATCAAATGGCACTGGAAACAATAATTAAACGGGATAATGGAGAATAATAATATGCAGACGTGGGGGTATTAAATTGATAAATGAACGAGGTTCGTGTGTCTGAGACGAGGAAGAGACATCAACCATGCCGCACCCAACTTATTTATTTAAGGTAGGGCAATTTTTTTACTTACATCTACATATTCATAAGAAAATATAGCTATGTGTATTTCAAAAGAACAAGCTTTAAAAAAATATATGTTTTTATTTTTAAAAACGCAAATATTTTGTTATAATTACTTTAAGCAAGCCTAAAAATATTAGTTTTTTGAAACTTTTAATTTTTAAAGAATGATCTATTTAGTACTTAATAATTTAAAAAATGAAATATAAATAATTTAATAATATTTTAAATTATTTACACAATGTTTCGGGCAGTCCTATATCTTGTCCCTTTTCAAGTGAAAACTGATTGACAAAATGGTTTTCATTACCTATGCGAAAAGCGTACATTAAATGAAAAATAGTCAAGAAATCATATTTGTTTCATACTAAACGAAAATTTAAAAAATATACCGGGTGTCTCTAGTCGGTGGCTCACCACTATACCTCTTTTGCTTTTTAGGATATTAAAATTAAAGTTGGCAAGTAGGTATCACAGAAAAATTCATTGTTTTACATATTTAGTTTTTCCTATCACTTCCGGTTTTAAATGGAATACCCGGTGTATTAATACTCATTTAAATAGAAAACTATAGTCCGAGTACAATGACACTGCATTTGAAACTTTTTGACACCTTACCTTTAAATTCTTTTAATTTTAAATTCTTAATCCAGAGTGCCGTGAATAAGATTAAACGACAAATTTTGAATTAAGTAGTCAGGAAAAAATAGATGTAACAATCTTTGGTTTTTTATAGCAACTACAGAGTCGGCTTAAGTTTATAAATCATTTTTATGGTACTAAGTCAGTTTTTTAAATGGATCAAGGGTCGCCCACTGAGATAGCTAAAAATAGTATTTTTTACCGGCAGTTTGATAAAACAAATTTATTCTTTTAGTTGAATACCGGAAAAATCCATATTAACTAATTATTTTTCCTAATAGCATCAACCAACACATCAACCTGTTTCTTTTATAAGAGTCTCAATGGTCAAAGTAGAAAAAATAAGCAGTATCTACTTTTATAAGAAATAATAACTTATTGTATTGGCCAAGCCCCCTAAGTTCTTTACAGTAATATTGGCCAGCTGTTGCTTTTAGAGAAAAAAAAATAAGTTAATAGGAATTTTTGTAATATACTGCTATCTAAAATATTGATTGTGTAGTAATAAATTCTGGTAAACAAATGCTCTTTTGAGCTATTATAGTGAGCCACCCTCAATCCATTTGAAAAAGCTGACTTTGGGCCATTAATACGATTTTGCAAACTTTAGACGACTCTGTAGAGGCTATAAAAAACAAAAGATATTCGCTTTTTTCGTGACTACTTGATCCGAAATTTGTCGTTTTATTACATTTGTGGCACCTTGAATTAAAAATTAAAAAAAATAGTGGTCAGTTTTAAAAAAGGGGCTAATATAATCTAATTTTCTATTCAATTAGGTAATAATATACCGGGTATCCCATTTAAAATAAGAAAGTTAGGGTCTTTTCTGGCTAAACCGGAAATAATCGAAAACAACTAAATATGTGAAACAATAAATTTTTATATATCATACCTACGTAACAAATTTTATTTTATCATAGGAAACAAAAATGTTATAGGGGTTAGCCACCGGCTAGGGACACCCGGTTTATTTTTATTTGAGAAAAATATTTACCTTAAACCCCTTATGGACGACACTGGTAAAAATGAATTTTTCTCGTGTACTAAAAATATTTTTTAATGTATGGAAGGTGTCCTCCAAATTTTATTAAAATATCTGAGTTGGTATGAAAGGTATTATAAAAAAACATGTTTTTTTTTTTATTTTTACATCCCGTTGTTCTAAAACTAAGTAAACGTCATAGTTAGACATGTGTTTATAAAAACTTTTGTAGAATCCCCACTTAAAGTTTGTCGGTAGAGTTACTGGACAACCTGTATATTTATGTGAAATTTTAGCTGTGGATACAATAATATAAGGATTAGCATTCTATTTTAAAACAACCTGTATATTCATTGTTTTTTTTATTTTGCAACCTTGTCATCTTAAATGCTTTATTGTCCTTGAGAATAAAATCTCGGACGTCGCACTTTCAGAAAATGCCCTAAGCTTTAAAAATGCTAAAATGATGTCTGGTCTGCGAACATCCCGATTTTTTTGACTTAAGGGTCAGTTTACTGAGCTATAAGCTTTACGACTTTTAAATTAGCGGTAAAATTAACTTATTTTTTCCTTTTTACTTATGTAGGTAAGTACATCTTTAACCTAAGTACAAATCCAACTTTTTAAAGAGATAATAGTCAGGGGTTTTACATTTTATGTAATAACGTTTAATTTAAATAAGTATATTAGTATCTAGTAAGTAATATAAAAATTAATATTATATAGGTCCTTAAGTAATGGTCCAAAATATAACTGAAAAATTGCGACGTTAAAATATTGCGATTTAACTAAACCTTAAGCCGCCGCCACACTTTGGGCCAACTATGACAAACTTTGGCAAACACCAATAATTGTGGGGACGGGTATTTTGTCCACATTCGTCTTGATTGGCCCAACTTTGCTCGAGTCCGCTTGCTTAAAAATAGTTTGCCAAATGTTTCGACAAATAGTTCGGCTACAACTTCGCCCAATGTGTGGCTGCGGCATTAAACGTTAGTACAAAAGTTGATATTTACTGAGATACAGGGTTAAAGTTCAAAAATATTTTAAAATTGTTATAATAATATTAAAAATATTTTGAATATTGTAATGAAACTCGGTATCTAGGGGATTTTTCATATAAAGTATTCATAATTATATCTCAGGTTTATATTTAGGTGTTAACTTGAGAACGCCATTTACACTACTTTGAATTTCTTTAAAACGTCCTAACTGTTTTGTGCTACTTTGTATTGACCATTTAAGTTAACCAGTAAATTATCCTATGCTATCTACGCCAAAAAGGTGTACTTTGTAAGAATGGCTTTGAGCTACCGTTTTCAAGATATTTGCATTTAATTGGTTTAGTGCAACCAAAAAGTATATGAATAAATACTTTAAATCATTCGTTTATGATGTAGGCGTTGAGCCAGGTAGCAAAAAATGGATGTTTTGCTTTCCTGTCTGGGGCTGGGGAGTAAGTGTAACCCACAAATTTAGATTCGTCATAAAGGTGGGATAAATGTTTAGGCGTTGAGCCAGGTAGCAAAAATGGATGTTTTGGTTTCCTGTCTGGAGCTGGGGAGTAGGTGTAACCCACAAATTTTAATTAGTCATAAAGGTGGGATGAATACTTTTTAAAATTCGGTAGCATAGTGACGCTAGGACGTCACGAAGATGGCTGCCGGGCAAAACTCGTAATTGACCATTCGAGTCTAGTTTTATGTGTAAGGAATAAGAGTATAATAGCACATACAAAATAACTATATTTATAATATATTTTTTTGTGATAATAGAAATTCTGATTTAGCATAAAGTCAGGAATATTGTTTGTAAGAGTATCATACAAATTTTAAAGCAGCATAAAGCCAGGATTATTTTTGCATGGGCAGCTGTTCCCCCCTAGCCCTGGACAAAATTTATAACTGTTTTGTAGATGGTAAATTTGTACGTAGATTTAGAGACTCCGCAACGATAAATACAATATTAATATACAAGCTGATTCTTAATTGCGTAAAAAAAATCTTATTTATGACCTTATTATGAAAAAAGTTTATATGAACATAGGTCCGAAAATGCATTGTTTCCCAGAATCAGAGTGTTAAAGTTTATTTTTATTCGTAATTATAAAATTATTTTAAATATTATTAAACCAATTTTATGGAAATTTGATAGTGTTGTAGTATTGGGCTAATTTAGCCCTAACTCGATTAAATTTATATCTCTCTAAAAGTCTAGTGGTATCTTAAGAGGCTCGTAAACAAATATTTCTGACAAAAAGATATATGCCACTAACTTTCTTCTATTGTTTATATTTTATTCAAATTAGACCAATAAAATTATATTTTGTTTTTTGCTTCGTTAAAAAATAACTCTTTATTGCATATCCTTAAACTACCAGTGGCGAAGCTACTATGGGGCTAGGAGGGGCAGTACCCCGGGTCCCCCAAGCTGAGAGTGGTCCCTTGAAGTTGAAAAAGGGCCCTCGGGCTATAAGTACAAAAATAGTCAAAGTCAAAGTCAAAGTCAAAAATCGCTTTATTCATCATAAGACAAAATCTTATTGACAAGCTTCCATAAAAATAATATATACTTAAAATTATATAGGATCGTAAATAATAGTAATAAATAATAATATACTAGCCAAAAAAAAAACAATAAAATAGTAATACAACACAATAAAATAGTAAAATAGTAAAAAACAGTAGAAAACTAATAAAAAACAATATGATATCATAAAAATAGAAAAGACAGACAAACATCATTTTTAAGTTGGCTGCTTTATTTAAAACTATACAGGGTCATAAAAAATAGTAATGATAATTAATAACAATATACTACTGGCCAAAAAAAAGAAGAAAACAGTGAAATAGTAATAAAAGCACAGTAAAATAGTAAAAAACAGCAAAAAAAAATAAAAAAAAATACAATATCATAAAAATAGTAAAAAACGACAAACTTAGAAATTAAAAAAACAAACATAGCTATAAGCTATCCCTAAAATACTCATCCAAGGTGTAATATGCCTTTCGTAACAAAATATTTTTCAACATCCTCCTAAACATTTTTAAGTTGGCTGCATTCTTAATCAATGCAGGCAGATGATTGTACATCTTAAGACCTTCATATATTAGAGAGTTCTTGGTGAGAGTAGATTTTGGAATGGGCAAGGATAAGTCATTACTTGTTCTTGTCGCATAATGATGAATCTGCTGATTTTCCCTGCATCTTTTAAAAACAAGAGACACCGTTTCAATAATCAATATGCAAGGTAAAGTTAATAATTTTTGTTGAATAAACAAGGGTCTGCAGTGATCCCTGGACTTCGCACCGCACACATATCGAACAGCTCTCTTCTGTAAAATGAAAACGGAATTAAAATGGGACTGACTACAGAAACCCCAAAATGGAATGCCGTATCTTAAATGTGATTCCATCAGACAGAAATATACATTTCTTGCCATGAAATTGCCTAACTCATTGGATACCACACGAACAGCATAGCAAGCAGATGCCAACTTGGCGGTCAGGTTAAAGATGTGATCACCAAACTTTAATCTATCATCAATCCAGAGGCCAAGAAATTTTGTGGATGATTTCTTTACAATTTGATAGTCAACATCCGGGGCTGGATCAAATTTAAACGTCAATATATTGGTTTTACTGACGTTGAGACTTAAAAAGTTTGAGTTGCACCATGTCTGTACACTCTCCAAATCCTGTAGGACGACCCGCATCAAATCAGCTGCATCTCTACCCAACCACAAAATAGTAGTGTCATCGGCAAACAAGGTAAATTGGCCACGTATACCAATCGTAGCCAGATCGTTTATATACAGAAGAAAGAGCAAAGGACCCAACACTGAGCCCTGTGGAACTCCATGTTTAATATCAAGCACCCCAGATATACCATTCCGAGATCTCACCAACTGCTTCCTGCCAGATAAGTAGGAAGAAAACCAATCCAGTGCTATTCCCCTAAAACCATAACAAAAAAGCTTTCGCAGCAGTGTTGCATGATTAACACAGTCGAAAGCCTTAGAAAAGTCGCAGAACACTGCTGCAGCAATATCACCATCATTTATTCCTAAATATAGATGTTTTAAAAAATTAAATATAGCATCGGTTGTATTATTATTATCTTGAAATCCAAACTGGCATCCAAGCAAAATAGAATGACGCCCTATAAAACCAAGCATCCTTACCTTAACTAGCTTCTCAATAATCTTAGACGCGGTTGGAAGACATGAAATGGGACGAAGGTTGGTCGGATCATCGGGGTCACCTCCCTTATACAGTGGATTAACCATCGCCGTCTTCAAGCAATCAGGAAAAATGCCCTTATCGAATGACAAATTAACAACCTCTGCAAAAATGTCGAGGCAGTGATCAGGAAGGGTTTGAAAGATCCTTACCGAGACGCCATCAATGCCAGATGAATTCAGATTTTTAATAGTTTTCATTATTGCTTTAATCTCTGCAACGTCAGTATGATGAAGGTAAAAGGATTCTGCTATGGATATCTTCAGATAGGAAAGCGGGTCGACACCAGGCCCGAGATCAGATGTTAGCCTGTCAGCCACAGAGCAGTAAAAAGAGTTCAATGTATTTGGGTCCATATCAGCAGATCCCAGTGGAAAACCAGATTTTCCTCTTAATTCGTTTACAATCGACCAGTGCTCTCTAGGCTTGTTACAAGATTTATTCAACCTAGCATTGTAATGGTTCTGCTTTGCAACTTTTATAACCTGTCTGTATACACGTCTATATCTATGAAAATAACTGTGAAACCCAGGATCAGTTGTAAATTTTCTAATTGTATGTAATGATCGAAGATTGGCTGCAGAAATCCGAATTCCCGATGTTATCCACTGTTTTCTATTTTTGTTTTTTATTTTACGAATAGGAAAATTATTACTAAATATCTTAATAAGATTTTCATTAAATTTTGCCAGGGGATCAGTGTATTTTAGAATCGATGTCCAATCAAATTCATCAGCCTGGCGCCTAAACCTTCTAAAGTTAGCAGTACTATAAATTCTACCATATCTAAAGCGGTTCCTTTTAGAAGTTATGGGCAATGTAACAGTTGATATCACTACCTCATGATCAGACAGACCGGAAGGCTCAACGACAGTATCAATTGTCAATTCATGGTAAAAGTTGACGCACATGTAGTCAATGAGTGAGCTGGAAAAAGAGGTGATTCGTGTGGGTTGATTCACAAGCATAGTTAAATTAAAGGAAAGAAAAACATTTTTTAGTTGACGAGTCTCCAACGAACTTACATCACTGTAATTAATGTTCAAATCGCCCGACAAAAAAATCTTAGAGTTCAAAGGTAATGCATTTAAAAGAGACTCTAACCTCACCAAAAACTCTCTCACACAACACCCAGGAGGTCGATAAATACATAAAATAAATACATTAAATGATTTATTGTAAGCCATACAGAACTCAAACTCCCCTCAACCAGCAAATAATTAAATTTATCAACATTAATAATAGGAAATATATTTTGGAAATCACTATTAATTAAAATCATAGTGCCTCCATGAATTAAAGATTTTCGACTATATGTAGAAACAATATCATAACCCGTAATGCAACAAGGTTCATTGGGCTTTAGCCAGTGTTCAGTTAATAGTACAATATGAGGGCAATTTTTTGCCTGTAATAACACAGTTACATCATTTATTTTGTTACGAATAGACTGAATATTTAATAAAAACACAGTTATACACTTTAAGGCATCTCCTGAGTTAGTGATCTGTCTAAAAGAATCATTACCATGTGAGTTTACTGCTAAATTATTTTGTGTTGTCAAAACTTCTACATCCAAAATTGGTAACACACTATTTACACTATTTATTCCATTTAAATGCGTGTCCAAGGCTGGTGAATGTGAGGAAACCATTTCAATTTGCCTTAAATTACAGAATGAAGTTTTACTTCGAAAATTCAGTAGGCACTCCTTCAACAGCCTGGAAAGCTTTAAAAGACCCCTCATATTTAAATACAAACTATTTCTTCTAAAATCATTTAACACAAACTTAAAAGAACTATCCACTAAAGCTATGTTTGTTGAGAAAAACATCAAGTTACTTACAGTATTTACAATTTTATCATTTATAAACAAAAGATTTTCCACACACACTCTAGATTTATAATATTCATTGACAGGTATAGTACACATAATTAGATTTGTGTGAAAACATTTATTAGCCAAGAGTGTAAAATCGTCTAAACGGATATTTGCATTATTCATACCAGCAAGAACAACCACAAAATCACGACTGGTGAACTGCTTCACATGGGCCTCCACACTTGAAATAACCTCCCTAAATCTTGCAAAAGGCTTGGCTATTACCTCTACTTTAAATTTGTCTCTGATTGTATTTTGAAGAGGGTCGTACCATTTTTTCCAGAATCATCTGTTAAAATAAGTACCCTGTCAAGAGGTTTGTAAGTTTCATTATTTTTTCTTATTATTAGAGAATTACTCGCGCCTGTTGGTTCATTGCATTGATTTTCATTCATATTCGCAGATTTATTAGATTTAACCTCTCTGCCTTGTACCAAAGAGTCATTCTCCTTGCGAGCAGATGAAAGCTTTACGGTGCCTATATATTCTTGTTGTGCATTCAGCGACTTAAGATTACTTAACTCTTTTTTAGATTCTCCAGTTCATTGCTATACAGGCGGTTTTCGTCTTCTAGCATCCGGATTGATGTGACCATATCCCTGTTAATATTATTCATATCCGTTAAATCTTGTTCAAGCTTATTAGAATTCTGAGTATGAGAAATAACTTCTTTTTCTAAGGATGCTTTTTGATCCAATATATCACTAATTTTTTTATTCAATCTAACAATCTCATCCCTTTTAAGGTTAATCTCATCAACATATTTTTTTCGGATTCAAATACCTCATCCTCAAAGTCTTGAGTTCTTCTCTTTTCTCTCTTGTACAGAATATCTCTTTGTTTAATTTCCTTATTGAGTTTAGCCACCTCTTGCTGCAAATTCTGAACAACTTCCTCTTTCTTCGCTTCCAGACTTTCATATCTTTGTTCCATTTCACTAATCTGACCTTTCAAGAAAAAATTCTCATTCTGTAGCTTTTCCAACTCCTCAAGTGATTGTTTTAATTGAACATTTCCACCTTGTGTATTTTCCTGCACTCCTCTGAACAGTAGATGGTGCATTTATCCAGTTTTACATGCTTTTTCCAGTCTCTCTCCAGACAGCTTGGATGAAAAACCCCCAAACATGTTAGACAAAAATATTTGCTAAAAGGCCTGGTAGAGCAGCATTTAAATTTAAATTTCTCCATAACAGTGAAATCAGTAAAAAACAAGAAGAAAAATAACTTGCAAAGGAAAATCCAAAACAATTTTAAAATAAATTTTAGGTAAGTCCGTGCCTGTCCACAACAATATTCTAATCTTTATCACAAAAAGAATAAGATAAACGGAGATTCCCAGAGGTAAATAAATTTTAAGTGATGCAGGTATATTTACTGATAAGAATAAATTGTTCAGTTTATTTTTTTATAATGCATTAAAATTTTAAGCATTGTTCACCAATGATTCTTGATTTTCATCTCAAAGATACACATTATGGATCGGCACTTTAACACAACAAAAACTATACTTTTTACAAACACAACTGTATAAATTACAAAAAAATTAATCAACTTTAGCTCATATAAAATACTAAAAAAAAATGCGATAAAAAATAAAAGAGAGAACTTCTTTTTGTGTTACTTACTAGAGTAATACGAATGAAGATAAATAAAGAAAGTGAAAAGTTAAAGAAACTTAAAAAGTAAGGACCTTTTTTTGCTCTTCAAATTTTTTAGGAGCTTCACTTACTTTTTGCCCTAGCTAAGCCACTGCGAACAACCCAAGAAACATAAAACAATTTTGAAAACACTTTATTTAGTAAAATTTGTTAGTTTAGATGTTTTTTTACTTTAGCATTTGTTGCTGTTGCTACATAATTTTAAATGAAAAACACAAAAATAATTTTCTTTATGTTGATTGGTCCGGTAAAAAAAATGATTTTTCTAAGGAAAATGCAAAAAATGCACAAAAACCAGTGACGTACATTTTTTTACTAGATGCTAACTATGTATTTACCCTCGTTCCTTTTAAAGTTATGACCATAAATGGAATTTTTAAAACTTTTACTTTAACCTAAGGGGTCATAAAAACTAAAGACGATTAATTAATTTTTTCCATGGTTAGTTGACTTAAAATAAGTTGTTTTTGCTCAATCATAACACTCTAGAATAAAATTTAATTTAAAAAAATTGACAGCAGAAGTGTCAAAAAATAAATAGAAATAACTGCTACTGACGATAAAAAACTCTTCATTGGATATCCCCGAACAACCCAAGAAACATGAAACAAATTTTAAAAACACTTTATTTTGTAATATTTGTTAGTTTGGATGTTTTTATTGTTGAACATGAAACAAATTTTAAAAACACTTTATTTAGTAAAATTTGTTAGTTTGGATGTTTTTATTGTTTACTTGGCATTTGTTGCTGCTGCTACATTTTAAGTAAAAATTATAAAAATTAATTTTCTTTAAGTTTAGTGGTCTAAAAAAGCTGTATCACCGCCCCAAAAAAACCCCTGTATACCAATATTGGGCAAAATCATAGTTGCCTCCTCTTTCAAGAGAATTATTATTAATTGTCAGTGCAATCGTTAAATATTATTAGTTCAAATAAATACCCAAAGGTAGTAAAACACATTTGTTACTTACATGATTTTAAACAAAGAGTAAATTAACAAAACCTTTTATTGCTAGTTGTCTTTTTTTTCATTAAATAATAATAATTTTATTTGTAGGATTCTAGAAGACTACGAATATCCCTTAGGACCGTGCCAAAAGACATCAACATTGCATAATAGTTTAAGAATAATATCAAATGATTAATAATCAAAATAATAAAGCCCAAGGTGACTAACATATAAATTATAGAGCTTCTGTAATTTGTAAAAAATAATAAAAACAATTAATAATATTTTGTCTTCTTTATTTTAATTATTAAGCTTACAATAAAAAGTATATTATAGTAAATAACCGTTGTTTTTATAAACACAAAAAGTTTTTGTGCTAGAATATTTTTGCATTATAAACAAGTAGGTTAGTAAAAGGTAAGCTCTTGAAAATAATCCCAGTTTATATAAAATATATTCTTAATTGACTTGTCCAGCTTGAAAAAGCAATTAAATCCAGACTCTTCATAATGAGTTCCATATAATACAAATATACATAATTTTACAATCTGGTCACCTAAAATAAAAACATACAAATTTCAGGTTTAAATAAGCAAATGTAGGTTTTTCTATAAAATACAGTTTGCATTTTTTCAACTTATTAGGGTTAACTTAGGACATTGTAGAGTACCTACATAAATTATAAAAGAAAGAGTGAAAGCCATTAAGTAAAAGAGAATCATTGCTCCTGTAAAAATATCATTGGTTTAGGTTAGGTTACGTATTTTATTCACAGCTGCTTTTATTCTCCCATTTAAAAAAGTGCACTCATGTTAAAATTAACTAAAATAGCGAGTTATTAATTAGTGTAGCAACAAAATATATTATTTTACCCAAATGTTATAAGGTATTTTTTAGGACTTACTTTGTCTGTTATCTAAACATGGTCTTCAGGTTTGACCAAGGATTTCATGTCTTTCTAGGGTTATATGCTGTGTCATTTGTAGTTAGTTAGTTGTAGTAACAAATTATGCTGTTTATATATGGCTAGCCGTTTCTACTAGTCTCTGATAAAACCTAAAAATAACAAAAATTTGAAACCAAAACAATATAAATACCTAAAGGGTTATTTAAACATACCTTTTTTGGTACCTTACTTCTTGATAAAGAACACAGTTACTAGGTAATAATCCACATCATGTTTAACATGTTGTTTACAGAGAATAGTATATTACATTACAAGTGTGGAAAATGACTAATTTCACACGAGTGGGAATATTGTAGCACGAGGCGTTAGCCGAGTGCGACAAACCCACGAGTGTAAGAAAGTCATTTTCGCACGAGTACTGTACACTATCTTTCCTACGACCACAAATTATTCACCAAAAAAAATAAATTAAAGTTTGTCTGTTCAGAAAAAATAAAAAACAATTGAGAACTTTGCAACACTAGGGTGATATTTACTTTGCAACACTAGTGTGATATATACTTTTCCTCACTGCTATATTATACTGTTTTGACAATATTTTTACATCGAAAATCACCTACCTAGAAGCATTATATAACTTTTATCATTTTGGAATTTAAAAAGGCCCTCACTTAATAAAAATTGTATGGTTTTGTTAGGTAATAACGCTAATAGTTTAATACGGTTTTCTGCTATTATATAAGGGTTTTTAAAAATTATCGATTCTTACATATTTTAGACACTCTTCTAAATAAAACGTAAGTGGCGCATATCCAAAATATTCCGTTTTTTAAAAATATCAGTAAATAAACTTACGGGACCGGGGAGTGAAAAGGGGTGGGGGTAAAATTGGTAAAACGAGTTAATGAAACTGAACATCACATGTGAAATTAAGTAAAAATAACAGTTTTTCCTCATATTTTTAAGAAAAAATATAAAAAATATGAAAATTGTAAATGCATAACCTAAAGTCCTAAAAGTAAGGAAAAACGACTACCAAACGTCAGTTACCATGCAAAATATGGAAAGCATTTGGCAACGTCGGAAGGGTCTGATTCTATTTATGAATGGATAATATAAAGTGGATTCATAAAGTGTGTATTAGCCTTAGGTTTAATTAGGGATTAAAAAATGCAGATTTAACTAGTTGTTTGAGTACACGAAGAAAGAGAGGAAGGAATTTGATCTATAGGCTTTTTTTCTCTGGCGCTTTAGGTCGAACGGTCAAGCGGCAAGGCTGCCTCTATAAAGTACGTGCTCAAAGGTAGAGGGGAGATTTTTAATTTGATCTACTTACCTGACAACACTGTGCCAGTCAGTGAAAGTTGTTTTTGTGGTTATGTCTATTTTTGTTTATGTTTTTATTTTTTCGTAAATTTTAATAAATATAAAATAAGATGATTTTCGCTAATTTGGGTTCTACCGTTTAAGGTAAATAAAAAGTTTCTTTTACTGTCACTACAATAAATATGTCACTTGCAAAACCAATAGCAGTTTTTAGAATGACATCATAATATGTATCACACCAGTGTTGTAAAGTACTTTGCAACACTAGTGTAATATAACGCATTTGCTATGCATGAAATCAGTGTGCTATTTGCTATTTTCACAAGTGGTCGTTGGAAAAATATCATTTTAATATTGATATTAAAATAGAAATAATATAATATACTTTTTAAACTGTAAAGTAAGGTTAAGTCGAGTCACAGGTTTACCATTTACTTTAGCAATTCTTTGGTGTATTGTGGGTTGTCTCTTTTGCAAACTTTGCCTACTTTCTACCGCAAAGATTAGTTAGGTTTACACCAGTGGTGAATCAGTTTATTTTAGTTTTAACTTAAGAGTTAAAATCTAAATTGTGTAGCAAGTTTTAATATTTATGTGTTTGAATGAGATAAAAGTATGCTTGACTTTGACAGATCTGTCATATGCGGTGGTGTCCGCCAATTTGTGAAGGTGGCTATGCATGAAAGAAGACCTTTCTGTTTTCATAAGGGCTTAGAGAAAATAAAGAAAATAATAAAACGCAAACAAAAAGGCGCTTATGAATAGTGGAATAGGGCCCAGGAATGTTTCCAATCGTAAGGATTGAATCTATACGAGAGGCGGGTCCAAATGTGAAAGTTGAAGAAAATAATCAGGATATGGCTAAAGAGAACCCAGGTTTTCGTTCGAGACGGATTACGAGAGAACTTTGATAAGAATCACAGGTTTTGAAGACAATTAGAAAAAATGGTTTAAAGCCTTTCCATATACAACCGGTTCAACAACTTAAATTAGATGATTATGGTTTAAGAGTTTAAATTTGCGAATAAATCGAACAAAATCGAGGCCTACATAAATGCATCTTATTTAGCTCAGTTCACCGGCCATGGAATCAATAACTGTCACAATGAACATCGGTGGTCAGATGAAAATCCTCATGCCACGTTTGAACAAGTTTTCAACATTGATTAAGTGTTAATGTGTTGGTAGAATACTCAACAACCAGTTATTTGGTCCTTTTGTATTGCCTGAGTGTCTTACTGGAGATGGCTATTTACAGTTTTTGGAAGACCACATACCTGTTTGATGATGTACCGCTAAATGTTTGACACCGAGTAGAGACACCTACGTTACTTGAAGGATTTACTAGCTCTCCTAATAGAATAATGTGTGGTTAGGAGATATGCGTACCCACTACCTTGAAAGCGGTGCCGTTTCTCAGGTAGCGCGGGGTACAGGTTTATAAAAAACGTCCTTACCTATGCAAACTACTAAAGCAAAGTTCGTTTTCAAATATATTCTTAAGAATATTATGTAAAATAAAATTATCTATTGCCAGACACGTTCTGTGGGCGATTACTTCTACCAGACGTCTGGAATCTTATTTAAAAATTAGGTAAACTAGTAGCAAGCCTAAATTTTATATATGTTATTTTAGGTACAATTTTAAGACCCTTTGTATGCGGTTAGAATCCGATGGGCCATTTGTCCCCCAAACGCCATTAAATTTTTCCTGTGAGTGGAAGAGTAACCCATCAGAGGTGTGTAGCGTGTTTTCAATTTAGTATATGATCGTGCAGCTGTCGTAATATCGTTGACAATGCGAGCTACTAACGTAAAATTATTGAAGTGTTAATATTTGGAGTGTTTATAAAAACATGTATAATGGTTTTTCAATAAATTGTGGTTTTTGGGGTAAGTCTGATGAAAATCTTATTTTATTTTCTGAAGGTACCAAAATTTATTACCACCATATTTGCCACGTAGACTTTACCAATAAAATAAAATTACTAAATAAAAAAGCAACAAAAGGAATTTGGCATGAAAATTGACAGAATCATCAGGCGGCTTTTTGACGAAATCAACGTTTCCTGAAAGAGAACGTGATTAAGAAAGGACGATGTTTAAACTAATTTGCACAGATATTATCAAAAGTTATTAGAAAAAGATTAAGATACTACCAAAGTTGCAGTAAATTTCACACCTCAGCATTTAGAAGACAAAATAGTTAAAGCATTCAAGAAATAAATAAACTTTTACGAAGTATTGATAATGAATCATTTGAAATTCTGAAAAATTAAGACATTTTACAAGAAGCTGCTTTGTTATTAAGAAAATGAGTAAAGCAAATTCTGATTAAAAACTTACCAGCAAATATAACTGTAAAATATTTAAAGGAAGTATCAGTGCAACAAACTCTCTCAGACTTCTAGTTTACTCTCTTAGGTAATAATAACAACGAAAGAAAAGTCAAAAATGCATTCGTCAAGTGCAATCTTTTTGTGAAGATAGATAGTACAGTATACACAACGGCAAAGTAAGAAAATTAAAGCACATTTTTCTGGGAATGACTTTAAAAAGTTTAATGTGTAACCGAAAAATTATAGACTTTATTCATATATACGGACATTGCGTTAGTTATCCAGGAATCGAAGAATTGGGAACAAAAGTAACCTATGCATCAATACAAAAATCAAGTTTATGCCCTGAGACTAGACTAGATAAAAATCCAAATCTTTGTACCGGTGTTAAAAGGATAAAATGTCATTGGGTGTGGCCTATGATAATTTTAATCGTTTTGTTGAAACAGTAAGTGGCAAAGATACGTTGCATAATACCGTTGGCATTATTTATCAAAATATAGATTTGGATAATACACATTCATCAAATATACCCTCCTCCAATGATGAAGAAACCTTAAGTACAAAAAAGTACAAAGGATCTTTGTACCCAAAATAACATATATAAACATTCAAGACGTCTGGTAGAAGTAGGTAATGGCCCACTGAAAGTGTCTGCCAATAGTGAATTTCAATTCTAAATAATATTCTTAAGAACATATTTGAAAACGAACTTTGCTTTAACGTAGGTAAGGACGTCTTTTATAAACCTGTACCCCGCGCTACCTGAGAAACGGCACCGCTTTCAAGGTAGTGGGTACGCATATCTCTTAACCACACATTATTCTAGTAGGAGAGCTAGTAAATCCCTCAAGTAACGTAGGCGTCTCTACTCGGTGTCAAACATTTAGCGGTACATCATCAAACAGGTATGTGGTCGTCCAAAAACTGTAAATGCTACATTAACGTAGATAAGTACGATTTTTATGCACCTGTACTTCGCGCTACCTGGGAAACGACCCCGCTTTCAAGGTAGTGGGTACGCACACCTCTTAACAACATATTATACCAATAATCCTTGAAATTTCAGCTTTGCTAAAATCACGTTGGTCTGGGGGCTCTGGAATCTTGGACTAACATTACTAGTGAATTTTTATCATAGAAAAGGTGAGCCTCCAGAAAAAGCATTTCCGGTCATCGCCGGCAAAGTGCGTTGTCTAGCAACGCCGTTTTACCTATAGAAATAATCCATTTCGGAAGAACCACAACCTTTAAATAAAAGTATTTTTATTACTAACCTGTGCCTGTCCCAAGTGTTTGACAAAACAGCCCGATTAAGCACACTGGTTTTAACGAACAATTTGATTCATTGGTAAAAATAAAATTGCAATATATCCCAACTACCTCTACTTGTATTTTTTGTATTTCCCAAGGCATCTCAGGGATATTATTATTTGAAATTTATGAGGCAGTATCGATGACTTGGGAAATTATGTGTCATACTGCCCGCTGGGCGAGAACAGAGAACCGAGTAATGCCCGGTCTTCTTCCTTTTCAACAACTACTAAAGTTAGGCATAAGGGAGTTTTAGTGGAACTTTATTGAAGAATATAATTATTAAAAATACCAGAAACCCTAAAAGAAAGAATTCAAACCCCTAAGATGTGTTAGCACTTGACTCCCTTCCCCATTTGATCTTTTTGACGTTTGTGTTACTGGATAGTTGGGGGTAATTCTGAATAAGTAAATGTAAGTACAAAAAGTGTCCACCTATATAAAAATTGACGTGTTTTAGGAAAATTTTCTAGGTATAAAAAACTGAATTATACGCGGTGACTCGTTTTAATTGGAATGCACTTTATAAAAGTTAATATTTATACCGCCACAACGTATATATAAAAAATAACCTGGAAACATATATAAATTTAAAGGCTAGATTTTTATTTATTTTTTAAACTTATTTTTAAATAATTTTATATTACCCAAAATAAATGACCATTAATCCTCTAAATACAATTTTTAACACACTAAACAATAAAAAATATTTTATGAACAAGGTTTTAATCCTTTTATTGTATTTTAGCTGCTTTTAAGGGTTTTTCTATAAAGTAAAGTCATTAAAAAAATAAAAACCAAATAACAACAATATTTAAAAAAAAATGAAGGAACAGAAGGTAGCGGGAATAAGGACGGCAAAAGAAAAGAATATTTGTTCTGCACGTTTCCATCCTAATTTTGGACCTTTTTCAAGCTTCCAAATATAATGCTTCATTGGGATGTACAGGGTATTTCCTATATACGTTACAAAACTTAAGGTGGTGATTTTTATGTCTTACTGAAGATAAAATTTAGAACTTATTTAATGGAATAAGAAGCTTGTAAAGCTTTACTTAGATTAAGATTATATAGATAAGTTCAGTGGCGTCTCAGGGGACACCATTGCCAATATTATTAGGGAAAAAGAAAGCCACTAACTTTTTATTACATTTTATTATTTTTCCTCGAATAAACAATTAAAAATAAAACTTTTAAGTTTCTTGTATTTCGTACCTAGCTTCGTTTTGGAGCCACGTTAATTATATATATATATATATATATATATATATATATATATATATATATATATATATATATATATATATATATATATATATATATATATATATATATATATATATATATATATATATATATATATATATATATATATATATATATATATATATAAATATTTTTCTAATTTTTTTCTAAAAAGTTAATTGTGAATAAAACAAAAAGCTTTTAGAGAATTATCTTAATATTTCTTATGATGATAGATCTATGAGTTAATATTATGTGAGAAACAAAATATCGGTCAGATGCTCGCCACGGCTTTGGTGGTATACCTCCATCCAATGGTTCATATTTTCAATGACTCTGAGACAGAATTAAGGTTCAATTTAATGTGCCAAATTATCTCATCCTTTTGGTCTTGAATTGTTGTTGGATAATTTACGTACAATTTTTCTTTTAAATATCTCCAAAGAAAAAAACGTGTTTTTCTTTAAAAAGTACATTTGTAATTTTTTGGTTGTTTTAAAATTGCTCTTCCTCTTAGGAGTCGGGCAATTCTGGCAATTTTTAAAAGACACTTTTTCTTCACAACTATCGGTAATTTTTAATATACTTGTGGTATGACCACCAATAAAAAGTTTAATTATTAATTTTTTTAATGAGTTTGGCTGATGTATACCCAATATGTATTCCTTTATAAACGCTATTTAATCTCTAAGAGATGCTAAAACTCACTGTGGTGGATGTACCAAGACACGATCTGTGGATATATAGGTAATTTTAGAAAAATGTGCACGTATGGTAAGGATCGGCGCATTCTTTGGTGTACGCCTTAGAAAAACATGCTGTACACCATATAATTCAATTAAACATAATATAATGGATGATATTGCGTGTCGTTTATATAAAAGTATGTTCCGTTTTATAGTTGAACTTTTGGGATTTACAGCTATCAGCTTTAAATAACGCATTATGCCAAAAAAGGAACAATAAAATTTATTATACATATACATGGACAGAAACCAGCTTAATAGTCGAACTATATGGAAAACTTTTAAATTTTGTGTTTGATAAAAATCCCTGCATATTTTTATTGAAGATGACAAAACACTGTTTCCAATTTAAATAAATCGTATAAAAAAAATGACTTTTTTATATTAAAAAAAATAATAATAAGAATAAAAAATCTTGTTTAAAATAAAAAATATTGAAAATATGCTCTATATTGGTTAGACGGATTCATTTATTGGATGGTCTTTTTGTTGGGTACACGCCTGGAAAGAATGGGACCGCTTCGGTCCTGGTCCCGCACAGAGTCAGCTCGTATACCCCGGGACCATTAATAAAAAAATATGTCACACTGGAACAACAGAATTAATTAATTTAAAAATCGTAAAAAAACATACTCTTTTTGTTGGCACAATGTGTGGCGGCGGCATAAAAATATTTTATGAAAACACTTTTTCTTAGTTTCAAAGCAAAGGTAGATTTTCCCATCATATTTTTATTATAAATTACTAAACAATTTGTATTTTATTTTTATTTGATGTAATTTTATTCTACGGCGATCTTTGTTCCAGATACATGAGGATTTATGAATAGTATGATCATATACCGGGTGCCCACGAGATTACTAGCAAGCCCGTTATTTTCTTACAAAGCTTAATACAATTTTGGTCGGATGTATGGTTAAACAACATATTTTTGATGTTTTAAATTTTATGTGGCACATCCAGTTTAAACAGAAGTGCTCTCAACTTTGATATTTTACATGGAACGCCTCATTTATTTTTCTAAAAGTCAATTCTACAGGCAATTCCAAGAAAAAACATGTACCTACCATATGTTATACATATCTTAATTAGTTTTTGAGAAAATCGTGTTTGAAATTTTCTCATTAACCAACATTTTAATTGATTTGTTAAAAAACAAATGATAATATAAAAGGGCAAATGCGATTTTTTACACATAATTTATAACCCTATATCCTATTTTTGTAAAAATACAATTTTCGGTTTTATCAGAAGTTCTACCGAAATAGACTTTGGGCAATAAAGAACTTCAATAATATATTCTTTAACTTAGTAGTTTTAAAATTATTATTGGTCAAACGTTAAAAAACAAATTTTCTTTACTATTTTCAAGGCATCCTAGCATTTTACTAGTAATATCCTAAGAACTATTGGGTTTAGAAATAGGATATAAATATATATAAGTTATATATAAGTTCAAATTTAGCGCTCAACATGGTATTTTCCATTTAAATTATTAAATTAATTTTTTACTGCCGAAAGTCAATCCGTGGATCAATCGGTAAAACCGAAAATTGTATTTTTTCTGTAATAGGATATAATGTTCATTAAATATTTAGCATTAGCCCTTTTTTTATTATTATTTGTTTTTTAACAAATCGATAAAAATGTCGGTTACCATACAATTTTCAAACGCCATGTTCCATTTAAAATAGAAAAGTTTTACTTTCGGCTAAACTGGATGTGCCACAAAAAATCTGAAACATCCAAAAACTGCATTCTATTCAACCATATAACCGACCAAAATTTTAAAATCCTGTAACACTTCTCAAGAAAATGACAGGCTGCTACTAATTTCGTGGGCACCCGGTATAATCTTCATATACATATATCTTTGTATATATGTTAGTTTTTAATTATGACTTAAGATGTTTTGTCCTATAAAATTAAGTCCATGACGTCTTTAATTATTGGTGTGTTTTTAATTTAATGTAACATGTCAATTTTGATGTATCCAGGGAATCGGCTAGCAAAACGCAATATTTTATTATGTAGCCTTTGCAACCTGTACAGCTGGGTGTCAGAAACTCTCAACCATACCAGTGCAGCGTATGTTATTTTATAATTAACTATAATGTTGTAAATTTTTAGATTGTTCTGCTAAGAAAAAAGAAATTTTGGAGAAAGAATGATGTACAGATATTGGTAGGCAAAAAGGCTTTTTGATTGATTAATCACAACCCAAAGGTTTTTAGTTTTTTCGATGGATGTATGCAAATATTGTAATTAAAATATTTTGTTTCTAATGAATTTTTGGGTGGGATAATCCACTCGGTCTTTTCTTCATTAGTATTAATTTTCCAGGTTGTATAATAAGGGCTAAGGAAATTTAATGGGTGAAATGTGTGTTCTGACTGCTCCCAAAAATGTGTAAGTGTGCGAGATATCTGACAGGTATACGAGTATAATCTAGGACTTAACATGTTGTCAAGAGATAGGCTAATGTCCGTACCTATCTCTAATGGTTGACAAAGAATTACTAACGCGTATTTGGAAGTTACGATGGGAAATATAAAAGTCGATAAGAGTGATGATGTGTGAAGGAAAGTTATCTAAATACATAGAAACGCTTAGATTAAGTTGCTAAGACACACTGAATTATGGACACAGTTTAAATCCAAGAGTAGATATAGTTACTCTTTTTTTATTTATTTTATCTAGCGCATGTTGCTGTTGCTGTTGATCTAGTAATAGGGTCGCAACCTTTTAATTTATGATGACCGGGAGGAATGGCGTGCCCGGGCAAATTTTGAAAATTTAAGGACCACGAACAATTTTATTTTTACAATTGAAAAATTGAAGACAAAAAAAGGTCCTAACTTTAAAACTAAGATTGTTTGTTATATTTATTGTACCATACTACACTGTTTTCGTGTATCCTGCAGTGACCGGGAGAATTTAGTGTTTGACCGGGAGCCGGAAGACTGAGTGCCGAAACCGGGTGGCAACCCTAACCAGTAATACGAAGCGAAACCCGCTGTTACAACTGAATTATTCAACAAAAGGCACTACGAATTCAAAGTTTTTATCTTGTTGTTGTTAAGATAAGCCACTTTTTTAGCGAAAGAAAGAAATACGAGTTCGATAAGAATTTAAAACTTTGAAACTAACCAGAACTAACCATGTCTAATTAAAGTTAATTTTTTAACTGAATTTATAGGCGGTAATAAAGAAATATTCATATACCTTATTAGGCAATTTGCAAATTGAGACGCGTATAGCTTGGGCGACGCGACGCACCACAACAATTAGTAACTTTTCCTCTCGCGCAGCGCCCCTTATAAATTTGATCCAAGTCCTTTTGGGCTTTGCATTAAATTCTATAAGTTGCCAAAAGCTTAAAATTATCTTTGTTTTACTTTTTAAACCCTTTTTTAGTAGATGCAGATTAGCACCCCAAAAATATACAGTGTGATTCAAAAATCGATCACAAAACTTAAGGGGTGATTCTACTTAACAAAATAAGGGTAGAGCATCATATATATTTTTTTAAATGTCATTCGTTTTCGAGTTACAAACCGTCAAAGTTCAATTTTTATTTTGGTTTTGGCCATATTGCATTTATTTTTTAACCAATCCAGTTGATATTTGGCACACAAATCGAGCTTTGCAGGTTCTCAAATTTTAAGACAAAAGTACTTTTTTAAATACCGCTAGAGGGCCTTTACCTAAAACTTAAAATTTATTTACATCATAACTTTTTATTTTGACAGATATTGCAAAGCTGGGGGCGCTATTTTATAGACAATAAAAAAACCTAAAAAGTAAGCTTTCGTTATGATGTGAATAAATTTTAAGTTTTAGGTAAAGTGCCCTCTGGCGGTATTTAAAAATTTACTTTTGTCTTAAAATTTTAGAATCTGCAAAGCTTGATTTGTGTGCCAAATATCAACTGAATTGGTTAAAAAATAAATGCAATATGGCAAAAAACCAAAATAAAAATTGAACTTTGACGGCTTGTAACTCGAAAATAACTGACATTTTGAAAAACAATTATATGAAGCTCTATTCTTATTTTGTCAAGTAGAATCACCCCTTTAAGTTTCGTGATCGATTTTTGAATCACCCTGTATATTGTTCTTCGAAATATACAGGTCCGTCTCCCACCTCGCTTAAAATATTAACCGTTATATTTTGATGAAATTTGGAATGATAATATACGAGCAATGCATTTTTCACATATCAATGACAACTTCACATTAAAGTGACAGCTTGGCGTTTTTGAAATATTTTTAAATGTAAATGGTGGTTGAGTGATACCTTATTCTGAAGATCGTTTTTAGCTTAATGCACTTTTACATTTACAAACACAATAATATGAGCTTTTATGCTATGAGCTTCTCTGCCGACACACTTTTTCACCTATTAGATGTTACTATGGACTTTTGCTGTCATACTGCTCATACTTCGAATTCGAATTGACAGACAATATTATTTGCTCAAAATTCCCTAAAATGACTTGTTTTTAGCAAGATAAGTTCAAAGCGGCTATAGTTTAAGTAATAAGTGGCTGACCAATTCTAAATGCATATTTTAAAAAGCAGTATGACAACAACAGTCAATACATAATGTCCTTTAATAGGCCAAAAATGTGGGGGGTCGTAACAAACAGAGCGATAAAAGTAGTGTTACTGATATAAAATATTAGTATAAAGTGCAAAGATCTTAAACACACCGGATGCCAGCGAATATCGTCCGGTCTGTTTAAAGCTTAGGACAATAAAGATAATATTAGCTTGATCTTAACATTTAACTGACGCACAAGCCCATAGGTCAGATTTTTGTTTAAAAATAATTAAAAATTAAACGCATCTCTAATCAATATTTTCTATTATTAAAAAATCAAAAGAACAACTTTTTTTCTGGACTTTTTTTCAATAATTAAAGGTTTTACGAATATAATTCCATTGTTTTAACCGCGTTAGTACCCATACATTCACGTGCTATTTAAAACCAGAATAAACCAAACCTTTTGGTCGTTTTGGTCCAACGAAGTATTGTTATTTATGGTGTTAAAATATAAATTGTATGGGCGCTTAATTACTGTGTAGACAGTCTTTCTAGAAAAAAACATTTAAATTTATACTGCTAAAGGTGATTTATAGACAACAGCAGATGATAATATAGAAGGTCGGTACCGAAAGTGGAAAAATATAGCCTGCAGCATATTCTGAAATATGTAATTTAAACTTCAGAAGTATTGAGATATTATAGGGCCAATGTGGGTATGCAAAGTAATCCGATGCCCGTTGACTGAGCTTTTGATTTTATAATTTGCATCTTAAGCATCTTGATTTAAAATTCCCTATTTTATGAGCAAAAAAATTGTAAGACCGATATTTGTGTAAAAATCATAGTTTTTGATTATAATTGTAGAAATTACGGAAATAAGCGTCGAAGATTATTACTCATAAAGTAGTAAAATCTAGTTAATTACTTGGGTATTTAAAAATAATTATTTTTATAATTATACAGGGTGTTCGACTATATTATGACCCATTTTAATCGCGAATAACTTTAGAACAAATAAAGTTATCAAAATGCGGTTTTTGGAGAAAGCCTTAGAATTTTTTGAATTTTGTAAATGAAAGTGGCTAATTTTGCCATAAAAGGCAATTTTGTTATCTTAAATAAAAAACCATTTACATTATTTTCATTTATATTTTGCAACTTACTTTTAACTATAGCTAAGAAAAATAGAAAGAATGTCTTGTATAAAGTTACATAATTTGTCATCTATTATGTTTTGAGCATTACAAAAGAATCAAATGACCATCCAAAATTCAACTAAAATGAAGAGATAAACTTTTAATAAATGGAACGCCCTGTAAATTATATCACCATGTAACAGGTCTTTTAAAAAGCTTTACAAACATAACACATTTGATATATCTATACTTTCAGATATGTGACCATTCAAATCGGAATATAATTTTCATTATAATACAGGTATGGAAACGACCCGTCAGACCATAGAAAATCACACAGTATGTTAAAGCAGTGGCAATAGGCAAGGTGAGGTTTGCTCGAGCCGTCTCGTCGTCCGACGAAAGGTAAAAGCGGTGCGCTGGCGGTCCCTGATTTCCTTTGGCGCCAATTTGTGCACTCGTTGCAGAGGTGAATTGTAGGAGAGTACATAATAGACTAGTGGAGAGGATTAAATGCATGCATTCCCTATGCTCGGCCATTCTGTTTTCATACCTGTATTTACAGTCTCAGCATAGTGCTACAGGAAGGTATAGTTAGAACCATATTTATTTTATTCCTGAAGCGATACCGCCAAAAACCCAAAAAATGATAAAGCAAATAAACCCTTTTGTGAACAATAATTTATTGCAGCAAAAAATATTCAACCCGATGACTACGCCACGCGTTACAGGTTTTATGGCAGGCCAGAGACTAAATAAGAGATGTTTTTTAAGTACGTGATAAGTGTTTTCGCAATATTTTTATTTATTTATCTTAAAAATATGTAAAAAGGCTCTGTCAAAGGCTATGTGCTTTCGAAAAGGTTTGTTTACTTTATCGTTTTTGTGTACTTGGTGGCATTGCTTTCAGAATGAAATAATTATTGTTCTAACTATATAAGCAAAATTATATCTATATCTACTATACTGTGTAAGGCTTTCGCGGCAATCTTCTGCTAAACTTTAGTTTTTAGGGCTGTATTTGGTATCCTCTTAGGGCTGTATTTGGTATCCTTGACGTTGTACTTGCGTATAATCGGACACCCTATATTATAATATAGGAATAATAAAATACAGGTTACTTCAAAAATGTGCGGAAAAACCGCAAACTCCGAAGAATTTAATATAATGATCTAAGCCAACCTACCTTAATCCAAGGGTGTATGATTTTGAGTGATCGGATATACTGACTGTAAACAGGACGAAACAATTTTTATTAAAGTTTTGATTTATTTTTCATCCATTATTATTGTCGGTCGTCTGTCTTACTTAAATGACAATTTGTTTAAAAGGCATGGTCTCTAATAAAAGAGGTAATGCAAATAGCATGTGGAGAATATACAAATAAATCATTTGACATCGTTTAGACAAAAAAACAGAATATTAGACATAAACGTATGTATTTTCTATATTATTAAATTAAGTACAAAGTATGTAATTTTATACTTTTTATAGATTAAAAAGCATTACAAATTGAGACTTGCCAAGCGATATCGCTTTATACAGTGCATTTCTTTAATTTATTCCACCCATTATTTTTTGATTGGATCAATTTAAAAAACTTAAGTTTCGGGAAATGAAACTGATGCATAAATCCTCTATTTTAGAGTGGCAAATAATAATTTCAAGATGGCAGTTGGGCGCCATCTTGTAATAAAAATAAATAAAAAAGGAGGTCTTGCAGCACATCATTTTAAAGCTCCTGGAGAAGAGAGTACTGTATATATCTAGAATATAAAAACTATACCTTTGCCTACTACAAAATGGCGGTATTTTAATAAATTTCCTAAATACCTGATTTGGATGGCCATATTTCGGACACTAATACATGAAAAAAATAAAAATAAGTTTATAAATTTGCATTTAGTGACTTTTTTGTCCTTATTTCTAATCAAATTAATTGGTATCGTTGATTTTCTCAAAAAATTATTTTTCCGGTAAGTGCTTGTGCAAGTGCAATGTTTGGCTAATTGTAGTATAATTTAATTAATGCGATATAGTGCAGGCATTTGAATCAAAATATCTTTTTGAGCCACTCTGTATTTTACTACAATAAATATGATAAACATTTTTATTCTTCAACATATTTTAGAAAGGTATACTACGTGGAAGTTAATTTAAGCAGCCGTTTTTGAGGTATCTGGATTTAAATAATTCACTTTCTCTATGGCTACTATGGCCAGTTATAAACTGTGCAGTTTTAGAATAAGATACTAATCTTTGAAAGTTTAAATCCTTAAATGATTTTAGGATACAAATTTCAAACAAACCTGTGCCGTAAATAGTCTGACTTTTAAGATACAGAGTAGTTAAAAAGCTTAGTTTTTAAAAACTTTATTAATATCTTATAAATTTTACCGTTACTTTTTTCTATTATTATTGTTTGTAATTCGATGGATTAGGTATTTGGAAATATCTCCGCAAAAGAGTTTTTTAAAATTTGAATTATTTTTAGGGTTACAGCCGTTTTAGTGACGTGGCAACTAAACAGGTTTGAGGGGACAACTCTAATAATAAGCGATTGGAGGGCGGGCTACCCGTATTAATAACTCTCTCTCTTCTTCTAGTTCTAATCAACTGTTTTACTTTAAAAATTTGACATAAATATTCTTTACATATCTCTTTTTTGCGTAAATCAACAAAAACTAAAAATTTTGTTTTTTTTTGTATTTTTAACAAATTTCAAAAAGCTTAGTTTTTTTCAAATCATTATGATGGGTAGAAATCATGGCGACGAGGATAGGTTTTTTCTTCCTCTACTTCAAAGACGCATAATTTAATTTATATTTATTTATTTATATACTTTAAAATTCATTTTGTTTACTCTCTATACCGTGTGTCTCTGAAAAGTGTGGAAAAAAAGCTACCATTGCTTCCTGAGGCTAAAATACGACGATCTAACCCAACTTACCTTCGTCCAAAAGTACATTATTTTGGAGATACAGGGTATTCAAAATGTATTTTGGTTTCAGTTTTTTATAAATAATTTTGTCAATAATAGGTGAATTTTTACAATATTCGGGTAAAAGGATTTGGAAGGTAAAAAATAAGAATCTGCATTCGATTTTTGTTAACTTTAGAGGGCGTACCTGCGGTATCTTCCACAAATTAAATACGAAATAACGTTTTTAAGTTATTCTATGTGTAACTTTAAAATTAAAATTCCTATTCTTCAACATATTTTTTATAAAAAAGCAAAAGTTGATTTAAGCAACCATTTTTGAGATATCTGGATTTAAAAAAACTACTTGTATAGCTTAGATCTCGCTATACAGAGAATACATTTTTTAAAATCCAAATATCTCAGAAACGGTTGCCCAAATTAACAGTTAACAAGTATACCTTTTTTCTGTAAATAATGTTAAAGAAATATATTTTTCTAAAAAAGTTACACACCGAGTGGCCTAAAAATGTTATTTCGTTTTTAATTTGTGCAAGATACCACAGGTGGCGCCCTCTAAAGATAACAATAGAATTGATAGCAGATTCTTATTTTTTACCTTCGAAAACTTTTTTAGCTAAAAATCGTGACAATATACCTATTATAAAAAAAAGAATTATATTATCCACTTTTGGACTAAGGTAAGTTGGATTAAATCGTCATATTTTGGACTTAGGTGCCAGTGGTAGCCTTTTTTCCGTACCTCTCAGAGTACCCTATATATGAAAAAAAGAAATTTGTTTTTTTTTGACCAAATATTGCTTGAAATCGGGTGTTTAGACTAGAACCCCTACTAAACTAGATATTTTTTATTAATTAAAACATTATTTTTTAGCTGTATAAGGTTAGATATCAATAGTACTTAAATGGCAGATAAAACTGCAACTAAAATACTAAAACCACTTGATTTACGCTCTTTTGTTTGGTTTGCCGTATAGTAAATTGTTCTTTTCTTTATTGGAAATAAATTATACTTTACGACTCTTTCTAGTGGACCTTTGTATTGGCTTAAGTTAAATACGTTGATACCGTTTTGCAGGCACGGCTTTGGCTGCCAAGCATGTGGAAAAAATATAAAGGGTCTTTCAAAAAGTAGTATTTTAAATAGAGAGTTCTCGGTTTCTAATCCATATTTTTTTTAAATTTTTAGGTATTACTAGATTTAGTATAGTGTGCAGTTTTATAATGCAACGTCTGATTCCTCTCGATCGGTTGGAAGTACTAAACAAATATTATCAAAATGGTAGCTCGGTTGTGGCTATTTAACTTTTATTCACTCGAGAATTGGGTCGCCATCGCCATCATAGGTACTCTCGAAAGGTTTTACGCCGCACTGTGAAAATCTTAACGTCAAAATTTATTCACAAACTTTTCCACAGTGCGGCGGATAACCTGCGCAGAGTACCAATGATGGCAACCCAATTTTTGAGTAAATTAACGTTAAGTAGCCACAACTGATCAACCACTTTGGTAATATTTTTTTATTCCTTTCAACCGATCGAGAAGAGTCAGACGCTGCATCATAAAACCGCACACTTTACTAAATATACACCCAGAAATTAAAAATATATGGAATATTATCATATCACCCTTATTTAAACGCCCTATATTAGAATATAGCAGAGCCATTCAATTGGTAAACACTGTACAAAAAGGCAGTAATTACAATGCATTAATTTAGGCACAAACTGCCAATCTGCAATTAACTTAAAATAATAACTAGGGGAACCGGGTATACATAGAACGGGGTACCGGGATAGAACAGGGTAGTGTATTTTAAATTTTCGGGGTCAGCGCAAGAAAGCCATATCAATAAATATTTCCAGCATTATGTTCTAGGAACGCGTTAGCAATAATTTGAGCTTTTCAGTAGTCATTCGTCAACTGCCGTAGTGAAAGCACTATTTTTGAAGGTCTACTGTTAAACTTGACGATTTTTTAAATAACGGTAAGTTTTAATTTTACTAGCTATACATTTTTTGTAGTATGTATTTTGTAGTGTATTTAAGTGGTGATTGGTCATTCCAGATATTGTTTATGATGTGAGCTCTCTTCAGTACACCTTGGCCATAAAGCTTCATCTTTAATAATAAACAACATTGAAGAAAAACGAATCGACAAAATTGGCCTTTAGAATCAATGCTTCAAGCTGTTCTTGCTGTTTTTAATTGTGTTTGTGTTTTTTAGTTTAGTTATTTATCAATAAAGAGTGTAAACTAAATATTTAACAAATGTTTTATTCTGTTTCACAGTACCCCGTTGTGCCCCATAGGTAGGGCACAACGGGGTATTGTGCAATTTTTGCAAAAACCTTAATAACAAAATATGGAAAAGAAAATAACGAAATATTTTTGTAACAACTATTAAAAATAAAGTTAAGTTTACCTCCCAGGAAAAAATGTTAGGCCTCTATGGGTAATTTCTTTCCAAAAAACACTAACACATTAAGTACCCCGTTCTACCCCGCGTTTCCCTATTATAGTTTAAATATTAACCCCCAATTTGTCCGAACAAGTCCAATATTTTTGTTGTTTAACGAGATATAACAAAAGTTTTATAAAAAAGTTGTAGGGTTTATAAACGTGCGTGTCCAAAAAATACTTTAATGTATACAGGGTGTTTCAAAAAAGTTATGGCTAAAAGCTAGTTTTTTTTAATTGTAACTTCTATTTTTATTTACAGAATCGGATCCAGCTTAAAATTTTGCATAAAGTACACTTATTTATTTTGGCACTCGTGGCGATGTTGCCACGCTATTTATAATTTACTACTTCTTTCTTAAAAAATATGATACCCGAAAATTAGGTAAAAACGGAAAAAAAATAGTTATTATTAATACTTAGCCAGATGTTTTAAAATACTAAGGACAACAGAAAAAATCCTTAAAAGAAAATTCATTAAATCTTATACAGGGCATTTCTTACAACATGGCCCAAGTCTCAATATTTAAAAGGCTAAATCTTAATTTTGTTAAATAGAATACTCTGTATATTAAGCAATTTTTAGATTTTAGAAATAAAAATAAGTTGAGTTTCCTTAGCGATTTACATACCAAAAATGTAAGGTTTTTGAGATTTTTAAATAAAATTCATGAAAAAAAGTAATTTTTTGATAAGAGAAAACTTGTTTTTTTTTATAAAAACACCCTGTATATTTGTCAATATTTTAAAAATTGTATTTTATCTTTTTAAAAAATGTAGCACAAGCTTTAGTTATTTCCAAAAAAAATAACGCATTTATCAACCTACAAAAAATTGTCCTACACCTTTGTTGCCGCATCTTTTATAACGTTAAGGCCGATTTACATCAGACAAGCAAATGCTCATTCCATCTCCACTCTATTGAATTTGTTTAGTGTAAACAGACCTAGAGCATTCCTTCGTTGTTCTATAAAATATTCTAAGAATGCTTGCTTGCTTGATGTAAACGTCACTAGAGCGTCCGACTTACTGCTTTTAGAGTGGGTGTTCGGAGGTGCTCGCTCCTCAGAGCGGTCTCTTCTAAGCGTTTTTGTGTTTGTTGTTCAATTATTAATACATAAACTCGCAAACAAGATTCTGCAAAGGAAATTACAAATCTACTAGAATGTAATATTGAAAAAGCAAAAAAATGAATTGGCGTCATCATACCGCCGAGAACGGCAAAAAACAATGGACCATATGAATAAAAAGATGCAAATGCCTATACTTATAAAATTTGAACTAAATGCTTTTGCTTATAGGTATAAGCAAATGCTCATTATATGCTTGTTTTTATTCATATGGCCCATTGACTACGAAATCAGCCAGCGATGCCGACTGTGCTTATAACTCCAAATGGTTTGCATTTGAACGTATGCACTTTTTGATGGACAAATCATTGTCAATATCACGAAGTGGTGTATCTCATTTTTTATATTTTACAAGCTTGTCAATGCTTTTTAGTTATTTTTGCGCGACTTTTTTCTTAGGAAAATGAGACAATTTAATTATCGTATTTTTATAACACTACAACTATTAAAATCTAACTTTTACCAATTTGGGATATTAAGGAGCAACTTTTTTTAAGCAATAATATTGGCACTAGTCAATTTTTCTATTTTTTGAGATCCACCACATCATGATATTGCCGACGAAATGAGGTATGAGCATTCGTTCGATCTAAACATTGTGCAGAATTTTATTTCTTTGTCCTAAGTTTTGCTTATTGATATTTTGGTATAAAAGCTAAAAATAGCTTTCGTAGATCAAGTAGTTCGTTTGGTTTGAACGCACCTTTAGATGTAGCAAATGTTTATTGTTAAATAATATTCCTTATTTTTATGCAGTAAATTTTTAAACCACTAAAATGAGTTTCAACTCAGGCGACCTTACTGTCTCTATGTGAGGTTTAACAACCGGTTTAAGGTTTAACTTGACCCCTGCTAGCTTCCCATTTGAACTTTTTTACATTGGTGTTGAATAGGTGGGTGTGGGCGCTCATGTATCGAAATTTATATACATGGGATTTTTTGCAGACTCATATTCAAAATAAAATGCAAAATAAATCAAACGTTAAAGCAGTTTTTTTGTTTTATATGGTCAATCAATCCTTAAATATTAAAAATACTCGTTTTTTATTGAATGACGGCTTGATGATTGAAAAAAAACGCATTTTATTTTACCTCTTTTTTAGCAAACATCTTCTTCTTTAACTCTTTTTCAAACTATTTTAGGTGTAGTGACGACGCCAGGGGTAGCCAACTGAAAAGTTGGTGGGCCCTCTTGTAAGGTGGAACATTAGTAGAAAAAATTGGTACTAGAAGTTAAAAGTTAAAGAAGAAGAAAATTTCTGATAAATGTTTTTTTTATAAAAAGATTTAATTTATGCATATATTTCATTTTATGTGTTTAAATATTATTTACCAAATAACTTTATTTTGATTAAAAAATAAAATATTGTTACCTACCTTTAATTACTAAGTAGATCGCAAGGTAAGTCAATGACGCGCGGCAGCGCGCTGTACCGACAGCGTTCACGGCCCGTCATAAATTTTTTTTTGTTTTATCTATGTACGAGCAGTCCATTTTTTTTTGTTAACTTAAAAATTAATTACCATATAAAAAGCAGTACACGTATTAATCGATTTTTAAATTAAAAGTCATAAAAGTTTTCGTTTATACAAAAATGTTTTTAAAATTAAAATTTTCAAAAACTGTTTCAGGAATTAATTGTTTATAGTAAATACTTCATAAAAAAATACTCATACCTAAATTTGATAATAAAGTTGAAAATGGGGGTCCACTTGACGTGTTCTTGCTCACCTAATTGTATCTTGATAACTAGCAAGTCTGTTACCGAAAGGTCTATAAGGTGAATGTAAAATTCACCAGAGCTACTTAAAAAATCGAGAAAGAAACGAAAAATAAGCAAATCGCCTTTGGACTACAATAGCGGAACAAATTTTAAAGAATGTTTCTTCTCTTTGTTAGTTTTTAAGAAAATATCGTTTGAAAATGTCATGTAAACTGCCATTTTCATCGATTTGTTAAAAACAAATGATGGTAGAAAAGACCGTATGCGATTTTTTACTCGTATTTAATGAACCGTATTTCCCATTACCGTTAAAATACAATTTCCAGTTTTTACCAGAAGTGCCACTAAAATTGACTTTTGGTAGTAAAGAACTTCAATAATTTAAATTAAAACCAGAAATTTAATTATAACCGTAATAAGATATAGGGTTCATTAAATATGTAAAAAATTGCATTGGCCCGTTTCTACCATCATTTGTTTTTTAACAAATCAATAAAAATCGGGAAACATAACATTTTCGAACGCTACTTTCTGAAAAACTAATAAAGATAGGTACATGTATTTTCTTGGAATTGCCTGTAGAATTAATTTTCACAAAAAAATATAGGGTGTTCCTTTAAAATTGAAAAGTTATACGCACTTCCGGATAAAATGGATGATATATATAATATCTAGAATATCAAAGATCTTCTCAAGAAAATGCTATTACTCTCGTGGGCACCTGGTAGAGCGGAATATATACAGGGTCTTACAAAATATTGTTAAAAAAATTGATGGTGAGATTCTACATCAGAAAATATAAAGAAAGGTTTATACAGACATGGGTTAGGAAATGTAATGTTTTCCAAACCCAGGATGTTAAACTTGTACAAAAAATGGGTATTTTTAATAAATAAAATTTAAATATCCTAAATATCATCTGCCCAATTTTGTTTTAATTTGGCAAATAATGTATATGGCATTAAGGGGGTAATTTATCATAAACTTACTGAAATTTAATAAGTTCAGTAGCATTTCTACCAGCCACTGAAGAAATATATAAAAAAATCACTAAATTGCATGTTTTTAGACCATAAAAGAAGCAATGCGGGTACTTTTCCTTCTAAAAATTAGGTTTTATATTTTCTTTAATAGGAAATATGTAACAACGACAATACATATTTATTTAAATAAGGGGGTGTAATTTAATTATTGGCTAAAAAACAGGGTATATATACGTTTTTTGTTTTATTTTTTTGTCTTATACACGAATCCGTAATAGTTTTGAAAAGTAATAACACTAGTAGAAGTTACTCGTATCTCTTATAATACATTTAAAATGTTTTAAACATACAGGGTGCTACCGAATGCTGTTAAAAAAATTAAGGGCAGGCTCTACTATTGACTTTTTTAAAAATACCCTAAATATCCTTTACCCAATTTTGTTTAAATTAAGCAATGTTATTTATGGCATTAAAATGGTAATTTGACACTAACTTAATTTCATTTAACTAAGGCCAGTGGCGTCTTGAGCGGCAAATGAGGGAAGGAATATTTTTAACAAAAAAAAACGTACGACACTGTCTGTGTAAATGTGTGTATGAATTTTGTGCCTGCTTTGGATTAAGCAAATGAAAATACAGCCTTTTACCTTCTCTTTTTTCTGTATCTTAATAAGTTTAAGAGAAAAATAAAATCCACCAAATTGCATATTTTTAGACCTTAAAAGAAGCATTGCGGAAAGTTTTTCTTTTAAAAATTAATACCTATTTAAATAGGGTTCTAGTCTAACAGTTTGTACTAAAATATATTTTTTTTTAATTTGTCAGTTTTTTCATAAAAATAACACTTTGTATCTTGATAACAAAAATTTTGCGGATCCATGTTTATTACATTTTTCTATATATTTTTGATGTAAAATCTGCCCTTTTTTTTGTTGTTGTTGTATAAAAGCAAAGCTACAATTGTCTTTGGTAAAAGCTAGTTTAACTGAATGCCAATCACCTAGTCCTGAATTATACTGATAATCCCAAACGGTTTTGTGACAGAAAAAGTTAAAAACCAAAACTAATGGATGGTAATTATTTGGGTACACGCTAAAAATTTAATTAAAAGCACTAAAAAAAAAAACAAAAAAATAAAACAAGTAAAAAGATAATTAAAAAATCGACGTTTCGGTGGCAAATCTGCCACCGTTGTCAAGATAAATTGAATACAAATAATAAAAAATAAAAATTAACTATTATTAAGGTTTTAAATTTTAATCTTTTTTAGGATATTCTGAAATCTTTTTGACATTAAAAGTTCTTTTTTGTACTTTTAATTTAATTTTTGGCGTAAACCCAAATAATTACCATCCATTAAATGAAATCGCCGAACTACAGAACATATCTTTAATTTAAGTTAAAACTAGTTATAACTTTTTCTTATGCCAAACAAAGCTAAAATTCGCTTAGTGAAAGGTAACCTTTGTGTAAATTATTATAACTAAGGCTGTAATTTAAATGTTATTTATGCGACACACTTTGTTTTTTTTAGTGTTTAAAGCAGTCTTTTATTTACTACAGATGTTTACCAATTTAAAATAATTTTATTGACGTCTTTAAGTAATGAGCATAATTAATGAACAATTATTCTTAATATATTTTCTCTTTAACTGTAAAAATCTATACAAAAGTGCTTTAAGAGTAGATTTTTACAATATTATATTAAAGGACAAAGTTGGTAAAGTTAAAAACATGTTTATTTAATTGAAGACTTTGGGGTAAAAATCGGACAACTCCCTTTTTAGCTAAAATATATTTTTTCCAAAGTCGCATACTCTAAGGAATGTTGTACATAGCCGACGACGTATTTTTAAGCAAAAACCGAAGAATTCCGGATTTATTTAATTGTTGCTTTAAAAATGAAATTTGGACTTGTCTGGTTTTTGCCTCAAGGTTTTTGATTAAGAATAGTAATTATTAAAAATATTTATGCGAGATGGGTTTTTTTGGTGACTTGAGACTTAGGGCCTGAACTAATTAAAGCATAATCAATTTACTTTTTAAAATATAAAGGTTTCGATAACAAATCAGTCACTGTTTTAACAAAAATATTAAAGTCACAAATATAATCAATAACTAAACTAGTAGACACACGGGCGTATTCATAGCTTTTTTATGGGGGTTTTACGGCGAAGAAATATGCGATACAATTTTTTTTGAAGAGCAAAAAAAAGGTCTTCATCTTCCAAACCAAACAAATTACTGATTTTTTTACTAAAACATGGGTCTTTTCTTTCTTTACGAATACAAAGGAGGGGGTCCACATACCGATATGCATTTAAAACACAACAAAATAAAACTTTTCTAACACGAATATACCTTCTCACTCATGCTGAAGGGGACGGTTCAAACCCCCAACCCGTTCCCCCATTTTATATACGCCTATGAGTTGACATAAGACTTTTCACAGGGTGGTAAAATATTTTTAAACTATTGTTTTTTTCTATAATAACTTTTACACCAATCCAGATATTTTTAAAAAATTTGAGAGATGCACCTTTTACACCAGAAGACATTTTTTGGCATACAAGAAAAATATTTTTACCAGTTTCGTCTTTGAAAGGTTTGGGGTAAATAATTTTGAGAAATAAATGTTACTCCACTGCATCTTTCTAAAATTAAAATCTTTTTTAAATCCCCGTTTAGTTTAGAACAAATTTGATCTGATTTTTTTCCTTGGTGTTAGGTTTTTGCGTAAATAAATAGTAACCATTTTTTGGCATGGTCAAATTCATACCTAATTTAAGAATAAATAACGAAGGTTAATTTTTAATGTAGAATTTCATATAAGGAATACAAACTGACCTTGCCAAAATATGGTTTCTATTGATTTAGGCAAAAACTGTACATCAAACAAAAAAAGTCAAGAGATCAAATTTGTTCTAAACTAAATGGGGATTTAAAAAATATATATATATATATATATATATATATATATATATATATATATATATATATATATATATATATATATATATATATATATATATATATATTGTAAAAATGCAGTGGCGTACCATTTATTTTTCAAAAATATTTACCTTAAACCCCTTATGAACGACACTGTTTTTTCTTATATGCCATATAATGTCTTCTAGTGCAAAGGTTGTTTCACCAAAATTTTTTAAAAATATCTGAATAGTTATAAAAGTTATTGTAAAATAACAATATTTAAAAAAATAACGTAGTTTGAAAGCTAAGACGTTTAGGCCATATGTTCATATAAAGTTGTTTTTCTTATTTTTGGTGGAAAATTACCCTCTAAAATGTTTGGCAATTGTTTAGAAAACCCTAAATAACAACCAAAATATACGCATTCTATTAACCTGACATAGTAAAACTTGCTTGCCAGAACAACAGGTTGCCCTGTTTTTTTGGTTCTTGGATATTTAGGGATAGAAGAAAATAAGAAAGTAGATATATACGAAAAAGAAGTAGGTTCTCTAAAAATCTTAACATTCTAAAGCCACTTTTTAGAGTATTTAAAACAAACATTAACAGTCTTATTAGCAAAATCTAGAGCCGTATTTTTTATTGTCAACGGCTTAGTATCAGTACATTTTTTCGGTAAATGATGACGCCATCAACGTAGCGTGTTCAACCGTATTTAAAAATACGTCGGAGAACGCTGCAAAGGAGTGATGCCGCTTAAAACGAGACAGATAACAAGTAATCTAGCGGCTGTTGTAGTTGTAGATGTTACAAATACGAAAAAAAAAAGGTTATTTATAGAATAAATAAAGAAAGGAAAAATAATTAAATAACTAAAAAATGAAGCAATTTGCGACCTGCGTCAAGCAACAGGAAAAGTGAGGTTAAAAATTATTAGGTAAGACATAGGTTTAAATAAATCAAATTTTTGACCACATTTTTAATGATGTCATTTTTAAATACGGTTTAAAACACCTTTAGAATTGTTGACAATAAAAAATATTTATTTTACTTA